>JAEMUL010000020.1:0-75000 GCA_034510155.1 Eucriotettix oculatus | reverse complement strand
TATAGTTATTGTTATAATGAAAGGCAGCAACATCTCTGCTCCCCTTGCAACTGTTATATACCATATTTTGTTCTATTATTATTATTTGATGATTTTTTTCGTAGGCGATTCTCAGGAGGTAGTTCTATTTCCAGGTCGCAAACAACCGTCAATTTGTCGTTGACTAAGATGCCGTTGTCTGGGTCCAGGACGAAGTTACGATCTGCCATCTTTGTTCCACGTATGTTTTGCGAGTCATATGTTTTTATTTCTTCCCCGACGAGTTCCCTTTTTATGGCTAGTTGGTTCTCTCTTGAGAAAACTGTCATTTTGACCAACTTTGGGGTGGGTTTGTACCCGGATAACTTAATGAAAATAGACGTATTGCAACTGTAATTTGGGTTCAACTCGAGCCTCCACTTTCCTATGTTATTGGGCGCTGATGTCGGAAAGTCGGGGGAAGTCACAGGTAAAACTCTCTTGGAGAAATCTTTGATGATCCACACAAACCTCACCGTCTCAACAATTATCTCATTGTCGCAGACGTCTTCGTAGAATGCTTTGCGGCTCATTTCTGGAAAGAAAACCGATCTCACTCGTGTCACCTGCTGGAACAAAGAGGAAAAATAATAAAAGTCATAAATAACCGAGTTGTGATTTATTATCCTCACAGCGGCAAGGACTTCTGGATTTGACCATCAATAATTGATTCAGTCACAAGGTAGTCGTTGTTTGTAAAAGTCCGTCAAACATTCAACTCCCCCAGGACGTTTCCACAAGCTGAGTGTGTCCATCCTCGCAAGTCTACTAACCCTCGGAGCCGTTGGTCTCCCACGTCACGCTCCGACACGTGTTATGGGACTCACCAGCCTGTGTACCAATCACAACAAGGGGTTGGTTGCACGACGTTGTCGACTAATCTTTTTGGGGTAGTAACAGCGCGTTATTGTCGAATCGTAATTCAGTTGGCAGTTCTGGGCAGGTTGCCAGGTGAAACAACGCAAAAAAAAAATACATAAAATTAGAATATATTGTAAACAAAGCTGAGTGGCCGTGTCTTTACAGGTGACGTTTTAAGACACGAGGGTCTTGTAAAATTAGCATTAGAGGGAAGTGTGTAGGGGGGGGGGGAGAACAGAAGGGGGAGACCGAAGATGGAATACGCTAAGCAGATTATGGAGTATGTGGGTTGCGCTAATTAAAATGACATGAAAAGGCTTGCGCAATATGTGTTAACAGAAAGGGTGGAATTACGTAAGCAGATTAGGGACGAGGAGAGTTGTGCTATTTAAAAGGAAATGAAAAGGCTTGCGCAATATAGGTTGACATTAAGGATGGAATTCGCTAAGCAGATTAGGGAGGAGCTGAGTTGTGCTATTTTAAAGGAAATGAAAAGGCTTGCGCAATATATATTAACAGAAAGGGTGGAATTACGTAAGCAGATTAGGGACGAGGAGTTGTGCTATTTAAAAGGAAATGAAAAGGCTTGCGCTGAATATATTATTATGAAGAGTGACCGTGACGTTCCTATGCGTGATGAGTGACCGAGTACGGATACCCGGATGCAAAAATTATCGGTCAAAATTAGGCTTGACCGCGTAAGCCACCAATTTTCTATCGCCCGAGTCCGGGGTGACGCGGAGCTTATATACCCGCCGCCGGCCGAACGTCCTGCGAGAGCTAAGAACCCTGGCAAGCGCTCCCCGGGCTTCAGGTTAGCGGCGACGGCGACGAGAAGACGACCATTCGACGCCACACATTGTGCGTGGGCGACTAGGAGGGTCTTCCCTCTATAGCTGAGGGATCTTTATGGGATAGTCGCTCACTATCGACATCAAACTTCGCAATTCTTAAAAACACATCAGCCATAACACAGCCAATGGTAATGTAAACAAGCTGAATACGGAATCATGCCGGAGGAAACGAGTTTACCATTCAATATACACATATGTATATATATATATATATCTATGACAGTCGATAATAAAGTACCCAACAAAAAAAAACCTCATAACTATTTTTCACACATCATAAATTAATTACACACACTGTTTGCAGAAAGGTAATTGGTGGGGGGGGGGTTATTTTTTTTTATTAAATCATTTACATTTGTCTGTTTATTTGGTTAATTCGATATTTATTTCTTGATAAACGTTTATTTTACGAATAAATTAAAACACTTAAAATGGGCAATGTGAAAGTGGTTGGGAGAATTAAAAGAAAAAATATATATATTATAAAAAATTGTGTATAATCTTAAAAAAAACCCTCCTCTCGCTGTAACCAAACCAAACTGTCAGTCAACTTATTTACAGGTAGGTGAAAGGGAGACGTGGAGGATATGAAGGCGCTGCGAGAGTTTCTCGTAGACGCTTCAGCCCAGAGTGACTGTGGGGCTTACCTGATCATGTCGGGGATGCCTCGCACTCTCTCTCTGGGTACTTTTTATCAAAGTTCTCATATGCCGAGACACCTTCACCTATTTTAGGAGGTATATGTACTGGGGTCAAAGACCTTGGGCATATGGCAAGAGTTGTTGTCCGCTGATCCCATTGGATCAGTCAGGGGCCAACTGCCTCCTGAAACTGGTGGAGACACGGAGAAGGGAATGCTGCGTCCCCACAGCAGACTCGTCTCTCCCTTCATTCACAGGGGAAGGGCGTGAGAATAGTAGCAGCCAATGCCCGACCTACCTGATGCAGGTTTTCTAGGGTTTTCCCTCCTGCATCTCTTTAGGTGAAACACCCCTAGGGTAGGATCCTTAAACCATAGCCCGGGGGCCCTAGTCATCCCTTCCTCGGCTACCTTGCCTCTACCTTCCACTGCATCCCCCCTTTTCAATTCCCTTCCTATGCTATTAAAGGGGAGTTGCCTGTTTCAGGATCTCTCACCCTCATGTAGCGTCTTAACCGAAAACAACAACTTCAAAGGTTTATTAATATCATTAGATAAAGAAAAGGGTGCGAGATTAATAGATAGATAGATTAATAGGCCAGAGTTAGGGAAGATGCAGCATGTAATAGCTATGCGGAAATGAAAAGTCTTGCGCAATATAGGGAGACGTGGGACCATACACCAACACAGACTTTTTTTTATTAATAAATTTATAAATAACAGATCTATCTATAGACCTACGTTTGCTTTGTCTGACAAAAAGTTGAAAAATATTCAGAGGAACGGGAGGAGAACATTAACTTGAAACCGAAAAGAAGAAATACTAATAGTCCTTAATTGTAAGCTACGTTAGTGGGGGAAATTGCCCAATTCCAGCCCGATGAAGCATTTTAGTTAATTTTTTTTTAGAAGAAAGACGAGAATGGAAAAAAACGTCAACCGCATCAGAGAATCCAACCCAGGACCTTGCGATGTCCAGCCGGGCGGGTGCCCTACCAACTGAGCACGTTACATCATCCCCCATCCCCCCCCCCCCCCATAATCTATAATCGTCCCTGACCAGCCCCTGTTTTGCAAGCAGAAATCTTGGTGTTTTCCTCAAGACCCACCCTGTGAAGCAGCAGCAGCAGCGCCGCCGAGTCGACGTCCCACCAGGACCGACTCAACACCCCTCCATTCCCCCTAGGTCCTGGGTTCGATTCCCTGGTCCGGTTGACATTTTTCCGTTCTTGTCTTTCCTCCATAGTCCTTAATTTTGAACGATTAATTAGCAGTTGTTGTCGAGGTATCCAGTCGTCATACTTTTCTGATGCAACCCTCAATGCTAACCTATCTTGGGCAAGCCTTTTCATTTTTGCATAACAACGTCCTCCATAATCTGCTTAGCACATTCCAACCCCTTCTTCCTCCCTCTTCTGTTCGCTTACCCCTCTAATGCTAATTCCCCAAACCATCCCGTTTTTCAAAACGTGGGCCTATTAATCCATCCCTCCACGTGGTCAACGTCCTGCATATTGTTCTCCCTTCCCCCGTTTACAACTTCCTGGTTAGTGATTCTATTCATCTCATTCTCCTACAGCATCACATTTCAAAGGCTTCTATTCTTTTCCTTAACTTCCTTAACTTCCTCCAAAATATCCCTTCCCCCCCCCCTAATATAACAGCCTTTGTTATTCCACTGTTTCCCCCCCCCTATACTACACTCCATCACTCTTGGTTTTCCCATCAATTAATCCTCATATTGAACTCTTTATCCAGGACCACGTTCGTGCCATTTGTTATGGTTTCCAAGTCAAATTCTGACTCCCCCCCTAATACTACAATATCATGGGCAAAGCGTAAGGTTTTTTCTTTCTCCTCCTTGCAGTATGATTCCTTTTCCATATTCCGTTTTAACTAGTTTCATCGCCTGTTCTATATACATTAGTTAAAGAGCTGACTGGCTGCTGCACCCACTAATCCTTCCCATTACTCCTTTCCTTATTTCTGCTTTCCTTTCTTGATCTTCAATACTAATTTTTGGGGATTGCCTTCTTTAGAGGTTATGTGTTAGCTTCCTTTATCGTCAATTTATAACAGTGCTCTTCAAAATCCTTAACAGTGTGTTCCAGTAGTTCACATTATCAAAGACTTTTTCTGAATCTACAAATGCCATGAACGTAGGCCGGTTTTTTCCTTGTCCTGTTTCCTAAATTTTCCTAAAAAAGTCAATATTGCTCCACTTCTCCCAAACCGATCTTCTCCCAACTCCCATCCTATTTGTCGATCCATCCTCCTATATACTATTTATGTTAATATTTTGCACTCGTGAGGGTGCTGAACTGCTTCAGTATGGGTATAATTATGTTTCTACTCTAGTTATGAATTTACATTCATTGATTCTTCTTCAGACTCCCCTAACAGTACAATATCGTCGTCTTGTATTACGATTCCGTTTCAACTTTCTCGTTTAAGCAACGAACAGGAAATGAATTCGTTTGGGCAAGTTTTCCCTAATGAGTATTTCATTTATTTGGGAACCTCACACGTCCGGATAATTTTGAACCATACTTTAGAATCAGTATGTGAAAATTGAATATAAAAAGGAAAGGAGTGTAATAATAATAATTATTATTATGACGAAGGATCTGCGATACTCACTGTAAGCTGTCGTAATGTGTCTATGTGGAACCTGTTTCCGTATGATCCAAACTTTCCACCTCTCACTTTGAGTGCAGACTTTTAACCACTGAGCTACGGGTTAATTATTCACGATTACAGATAACTGAAAAAGAAAAATTTCAATTATATACTTTCTACATTTAAAAAGTGGTACAAAATAAAACACACAATTATTTCATTCTCCTTGTAGTATGATTCTTTTTAAATATTTTGTTTTAACTTTCTTGTTTAATGAGTTGCCTTTGAGTGCGGCCTTTTAACCTATGAGCTACGGGTTGATTATTCACTATTACAGCTATATTAAAAAAAAAATTATTGGTGCTGTGACGATTTTTATCGCTGCCACCAGAAATATTTCTAGTATAGAAATATTTCGAAAAATATTGATGAATATCAGAATCTTCGGAAAGGGTTCGAAGAACAAGCTAGGTCCGTACTCTAGAATAGCATCAACTAGTGCGGTGAGTGAAAGAATAAGGCACAAGTTCTATAAGAAATAAAAAGGGATTTATTCTTTAAATCTACAGCCTAGTTCAAAGACAAATACTTGAAATAATCAGAGCCCAGAGAGGCGTAGAGAAGCTTACACAGAACTTATCCTTAATTTACAAAGTTGAACCAATACGCTGTCAGAACGCTGAAACTGTGAGGAGAAGGGATGGCCATTGCTCAGGCCAGGAAGGGAACGGATCTAGGTTATACGTGTACTAGGGCGGAGTTTAAGCTTTGGGAGTGGAGGGAGAAGTTAGCATTATTTATAACAAACTCCTGAAATGGGAGAGGTGAGAAGTGCAAGTCAGGAACTGTCGAGCAATGGAATGCTTAGGTCAACGTTCCGACACGTGTGGAAAAGAACTGGCTCGGACTTCAGTCTCAGCACAAGGTACGAATAACAATTGTTGCTTTATTACACTGAAGTTTCATGTTCTGACTTACTTCCCCCCCTCCCTCCCCTTTACATTTTCTTTATACATTCTGGCCTATAAAATAACCAAATACCCTGTATTGAGGGTAAAGCACAAAAGCAACAGTCTCGCTGATTAACAGGCTACAAGTTTTTTTTTTTAAATTATTCTCACATGGCAAAAATGAAAACAGATTTCAGTCACTAATTTTTTTTTTAAAGGCGTATGAAAATTGATGTAGAAAATACATGAATGTACTTACATAGTTCACAATTCCAACACTGAAATTCTTTTACAAATAGAGATTTCTAACATAACACATATATATAAAACGTCCGTCTTAAGACTGTGATTATTAGATGATGAAGTAATAAAGAGATGGTAATCTAAATTATAATATATATAAATACCAAAGGCAGTTCCTCTAAACCGCTTCTCGCTTCGGCACGAAGTACCAATACAAGCTGACCAACTCTACAGAAATATAATGTTCTCAGGTATTTATTTACTAATAAAACTTCCAATTGTAATGGTGTGACAGAGCTGCCACCTTCTCTAATTACTCCCATTTTAAATAGTTAATCATTTATTTTTTTTTTATTTTTTGTAAATAATTGAAGAGGTAAGACATGATTCCTGATTATTAATAAATGCATAGTATGGTTGTTATGGAGCTTCTATGTTGGTGGCAATGATTTTAGAGGACGTCCTGACAAAGAAACGAGCGAAATATTTAGAACGGTTCAATTATTTAAGGATAAATACCAATTGGTAATTGGAACGGAACGGAATAATATGATAGAAGCCTTTAATTGTATTACAAGGATATTCTGTTGGAATAATTACAGCGGTATGGAGTCAGGGGATTCCTCGCCATCTGATCAAATCCCGCCTTTCTATATATAAACTACGGTGTGTAAATTTCTCTGCATTTTTAAAGCTAGGTTTTACACAGGGCAGGGGCAGTGATGTTCGTCCAAGTTGGGGTTGGCTGTGCACTGCCTACCGTTCACATCTTAGGCAGATAACACTGCCCCACACTTCTTCACTGGCAATAACTCTGTTGCTGCTTTCCTCACACTACAGGACGGGCAGAGAACTCTGATGCGTGTTTATACTTCTCTGCCATTTCTTGGCAACTACGACAGGTTGGAATGTTGATGTTGTATAGTGTCTATATATTGTTTAAATCAAGTTGAATACTTCGCGTACGCATAATGTCCATAAACAGGAACTAATCACTTTGTATTTGTGATGGAATAGACATAACGAGGAAAGGGTTCCGGAAAATATTACGCTACTGTGCTATAGATACATAAAAATGAAAACAGTTGTTTAGTAATATTACTTTATATTATTATTACTACAGAAATCAAGCAATAATAAAAACAGCAAATGGACTTTGAAGCTGGTTTTCAGTGTTTAATTGGCTCGGGTTTCTATTACTTGTTGTTTTATTCCCCTTGAAGGTGTCAATTACTCAACAAAACGAAATGAATTATTTTCCATTACGTGTGATAGTAAGTAGTATGTTTATAGCTATACAACATTATTTTGCGTATTTTTTTCTAGTTAAAGTTTGTGCCGTTGGAGGCTGGACAATAATTATTTTTGGAAAGTTAACCTAAAAATTTAAAGGCTCATACACAGGTGCAACAAACGAACTCTGTCCTAATGCTTCTGAACCAAAATTCTGTACTCCAATCGCACACTATACTCCCAATTGACCTCATATTTCCTTCCTTCCCCCTGATCATTCAGGCACATCCTAACCATCATGCCACATCCTCATTAATCCTCCAAAAATCAGTTCACTGCTTGTCAATCCTAACACACACCCACGTTGTGTGTCCCTCAAATACTAATAACTGAATCTAACACGATAACCAAATGGATTAACCTACCCTCGCGCAACCATGTTAATTATATACCTTATCTTATTTTCATTATTTTTTTATGTTGTATATACTGTATCGATATTGGCCTAACTGATAATCTCTATGATAATTGTTTATATATAACTAGGTGTGTGATAAAAATAAAGATTTTCATTTGACAAACAGCGTTGTGTCGTCAGACGTCAAATCACCAGAGTCCTGCCCCTCGACCCTCTCCGTATCTCGTGAAATTTTGTGACAAAAGTAACCCTGGCTCCCAAATGAAACACTGTCTGTTACAGTTACCAAACAGTTTTTATTCATTACTTTATTAAATGATTAAAACGTTTGAAATATTTCAGATCGTCCTCTAAAATCATTGCAGCCAACGTAGAAGCTCCAACCTAACTGTCAATATTAGTTTCCGTTTTTATAAGTAATCAGCAAACATTTATTTTCTTTTTATTTATTTACAATAAATAAATTGCCAACAATTTGAAATGGTAATAAATGGACAACGTGGCGGCTCTGTTACACGATCCCAATTTCCTCTGCTTGTGAGTTTTAACAGTAAATGCCGGAGAGTATTATATTTCTGTACAGTTGGTCAGCTTGCATCCTTACTCTTTACTAGAGCAAGAAGCGTTGGAAGAAGAACGCCCTGCGGTATTTATATATTATTACTTAATTTTGTCTCTTATATTTCTTCATCTAATTGTCATAGTTTTGAAATTGACGTTTTATATGTTGTGTTAGAATATTTCTTTCTATAATAATTTCCACCGTGGGAATTGTAAAAGTTAAAAAAATACTTCCGTATTTCGGCGTACATCAATTATGTATTTTCGAAACTGAAATTTCATTTCGGATTCCTGAAATTTATTTTCAATATTGCAATAATAGAATAATACACGCTGTAGTCTGTTTTGCAATAACTATTTTATTTGAGACTTATTACAAGTAACCAATGTTTGTAATAAATTAATATTAATCTTAAATCTCTACATAATATCGAAGGAAAGGAATTATCAGTATTAAATAGTAATCAGTGAGACTTGCTTTTTTGGATTAATCTCCATACGGAGCAGCCATTTTATTGTTTGGAACATACAAGGAAATACAATGCTATGTTGACAATGAATTCATTACAAATAGAAGTTCACTGCGCAAGGTCCAACAACGCCATTATTTAATCTTCTCTGCAGAATATTTGCCGTGCATAATCTGTAGTAATGGCTTTAGCAGTGTACGTACGACTTTCCGGCTTTGAAAGACGTTTATGAAGTATATAATTTCTATAAGTTCTCCTGCATGTTGAACGTTCAGAATATGTACCATGATGCAGTTTTCAGTGTACAGAGGATCTTGGGTTGTACTTGTTGCATCGTAGCAGTCGGCGACTTGTCTGCGCAACATCCCCAAAGTTCAAATTTGACTTTAGTAATCTCAAGTATTTATTGGCCAGGCAGATTTCCACTTTGTAGAGCTGAGTGACAACTAAAATATTTCTGTGCAGCGTTGCAGATTCTCCGTCTCTTTGTTGACTACATCGGCAAAACATTACAGCTGTGTCTATACTGTAGTGAATTAACTTGTAAATTAATAGAAGGTAACATGAAATGTGTGTGCTCTTACCTGGTAAGATTCTTACCTTTTTGAAGCACCTTGGGTTTGCTGATCGTCCGATCACTGATGGTGTCAACTTGTGTGTCCCTGATGCGTTGCTGCAGAGAAGAACAGTTAGGCATACTTTAGACTGCTTCCCTCCTTTACACTTTTCTCATCTAAAGTCCGTCTTCTCTGGCATCAGTTGATTAAACAATCCTGTCTCATCTGCATTGTACAAGTTTTCAGAACTGTATTTTTCTAACATTTTACACATTGTGTTTTTCCTCCAAAATTCTGTGTCGCCTAAAGGTGCTGATCATTCAAACGTTCTCATTATGAACACCAGAACAACCTTATGTAATTATGGAAATATATATGACTGAGTAAATAATTAGCATTTAGGGAATTGTGGGATATGTTGCGACTATGGCTGTATATGTATATATATATGCATACATTATAAAGTTAATTATATTTAATAAAGAAATTGGGCAAGAAAAATTAAGACGATGAGATCTTGTGGTGGGTCACTTGCAGCGACAATCACATGGGGTAAGATGGGGGATCAGGCTAATACTAACAGAGCAAATACATTGTGAATCACAGGTCAGTACGTCTTTTTAGTATAATGAAACGTTATAACGGTAGGAATAGAAACATGTATGTATTTTATAATTTTTCCTCTTTAATTTCAAAATTTCGGTTAAAATGAAGGTACGTCATTTGATAAATTTCTTGTTTAACTTGAAGTGAAATCTCATAAATGAAGGGAGGGTTTCAGGAGTATGCATTCATTTTGAATAAATTAAATACAAATATTATGCATTAACAATATTTATATGTCAAATGAATTGTTGTGTTAATAATTAGTATCAAAAGTAAAATAATTAGGAACTGTTGTTGGCCTATGACATTGATAATATTTGCAGTGACGTCGCTTTGCTGGCATTACAGGGGCGAGGATTGTCATGGATACGGTCTATAAAGTGATTGCAAAACTGTAAAGTCTGATAAAGTGTAGAAATTGATAAAAAAAAAACTGAAAATCACGAAGGATTAACTTTAACTAAATTACAATTTTTTCTAATTTGTATTAATGAAGCGAAAACTGTAAGTAAATTACAAAAGTGAAAATGATAAAGGCTGTAAATTAATTACAAAGCTCTATGAGAGGAAGGGAAAACTGTTACTTAATTACAAATGTTTGAATGAGAAAGTCTATAAATTGATTACAAAAATGGAGAAAACTTTATTTATAACATTTAAATAATTTAATATTGTGATAAAATATTAGCGGCAAATGACGAAATTATTACTGTCGACGTCACCGTTTGTAGTGGGCGTGGCGTATTCAGGGTGGGAGGGGCTTAATCGTGACGTATTAAGTTCAGGGGGATAAGTTTCCCCTTTAGCCAAAAGAATCATAGGTCCAACATATTGGTGTTAGTATTTCTTTATATATTTGTACATTATAATGGCACACCAAGGAAAAGGGAAAATTACATATTTTTGAATTGCTTACAGGTTGGCCGTAGTGGTTGGGAAAATCACACCAATTACATGTCGAATCTTAAATAGAGAAATCTTACCTTGCCGTTAAATTTGACCCCATAGAAATTATGCATAGAAAAGAAATAAATTACCGCGTCAACATGAGAACATCGGCTGCTCCGTCTCTGCTCCTGTGGAGGAAGACGATGGCTTTTCATCTCTCAGATGGATGGGAAGCGGCAACTGATTGCCCATGGACTGCTTCCGTCTTGCAATGTTACTCCGTTTCTATAGCACAGTGGCGTAATACTGAGTTTGGCTTTGTCCTGAGAATATCACGAACCTTTCCTCGTTACGCCTTTTATGGTTATGGAACACGGAAATCATGCGTGCGCGAAAAATCAAAGGGGAAAAATATTCAACTTTATATAAACAATTTATCGATACTGATCAACATTCCAACCGGTCATAGTTGACAAGAAATAGCGGAGAAGTGTAAACATCCAACAGAGTTCTCTGCCCGTTCTGTCATGAGGACCAAAGAGTACCTTTAATAGAGAGAGAGGGAGGCGGGGAATAGCAGCGTGACGTCATCCCATAAGTGCCTGCCATGTACAAACAGCCTCGCTACTTGGGTCCAGCTAAAATCCTTCTTAAAGCAGCAAGAGACAAATTTAAGTGGATCATTTATTAGTATTTCCAAATGTGTAAGGCAAAAGAATCAATTCAAATAAGAATATTAAAAATATTGAGAATGATTTGAAATCGGTATTGCGCGTTGGATGCCAAGTTACGTCATCATATTTCTACATTAAATGTAGATCATTTTCTTTTCGCAAAATTTTGGTGGACAATAGAAATTGCTTTTCCTCTGGTCTAAATTCTGATAAAAAGGAATTTTCTATATGCTTGGGCCGATTGGACTATCTCGTTATATTATTGAAATGTCATCTATTTTAAATTAATCATAAAACATTACAATACGTTGTTAAACATTTTGATATAAAAATAATTATATAATTATTTGATGTTTTTTGATGTGGTAATCAATCCTTCAACTGGTCTGATCCATGCTATCCAAACTTGCGCAAGCCTTTTCCTTATAACTACCACAACCCGTATACTCCGTAATCTGGTTTGCGCATTCCATACTTGTCCTCCATCTTCTGTTCTTACCCCACACACACTTCCCTCTAATCCTAATTTTACAATTCCCTCGTTTCTTAAAACGTCTTCCATATTGTTTCCCCTATTCTGTTCAGAACTTCCATGTCTGTGATTCTATCCACTATCCGTATCATTCTTGTATAGCAGCACATTTCAAGGGCTTTTATTCTTTTCCTTTCCCCAACTCCTATCGTCCACGTTTGGCACCATTCCAATAGTTTTAGCGACGATTTCCTAATATTCACACTTATATTACCCGTAAGTAAATTCCTCTTCCTTGCCTGTGCTATCCTATCCTAGTTATTACGTTGCCCAAGTAGCAGAATTCCTTAACTTTCG
Source organism: Eucriotettix oculatus (assembly GCA_034510155.1). NCBI lineage: Eukaryota > Metazoa > Arthropoda > Insecta > Orthoptera > Tetrigidae > Eucriotettix > Eucriotettix oculatus. The sequence goes on along the minus strand of JAEMUL010000020.1, from coordinate 62,579 downwards.
TCAAGATATCCCTCTCTCAATCTAACAGCCTTTGTTATTCCACTGTTTCCCCTACTACACTCCATCATGTTGGTTTTAATCCTCGTTGTGTAATATTTCTCCAGGACCACGTTCATGCCATTTATTGTGCTTTCCAAGTCTTCTCCTGACTCCCCTAATACTACAATATCGTCGGCAAAGCGTAAGGTTTTTATTTATTCTCCTTGCAGTATGATTCCAGCTACTCTATAGAATAAAATTGACTGTATGTGTTGTATGTTTGGGGAAAGAAATGTAATCGCTGGGTGCAAATTCGACCGGGGTGTGGGGGTTGTGGGGGCGTAAAACCTCCAGGGGTTGAATTCAATCTCAATATGTTCGGATAATAAATGAAAGTTCAGTATTTAATCGTTTCTTTGTTTATTTCAACAGGTGAGAACAAACAGTCAAGAGAAACGGAATTTCCTGGAAGAATCCTTGGGTTGGTTTCGAGAAATGAGCGCCAACAATCTCTACAAAGATCTCTGTTACAATGAGATCAAAACCGAGAGGATCAAATTTCTATTCAAGATCAGAGATTTTTCTAAGAGAGAAGAATGTGTAACATCCAATATGTTTCCACCTGAAGGACCCGAAGAAGTAGGAAAGTGGATTCTGCGCTTGTACAGAAATAGTGCGCAACCCAGTGTTACCGACATTCAGATTGTGCAACAAACAACTACAGTGAAATTGGCAAAAGTAACATTCTCCTTAATTAACAACAAAGGCACTGTAACCAAAGATTACGTCACACATTACGTGCATGGAGCCACGTCAAGTTGTTTAGTAAGAATTCCAGGCACCGACATCTTCAAGGCCATGGGATTCTTAGCGGGTGACGAATTGATGGTTTTTTGTGAATTGGAAATCCAAGTCCCTCCTGTAGTTTGCTCCCATTGTTTCGTCCATGCCAAGTGCGACCTTCCGCCATGTCATCTGGTCCATGATCTGGGTCAGCTGCTGGCCTCCAGGTCCCTGAGTGACGTCACCTTCACCATGGTGGGAGGAGCTGAGCTGAAGGCGCACAAGATCATCCTCGCCGCCAGGAGCCCGGTCTTCGCCGCCATGTTCTCCAACCAGATGTTGGAGAAGGAGACGGGCGTCGTGGAAATCACCGACATGGACACCGATGTGTTCCAGGCCATGCTGGAGTTCATCTACACGGGCAAGGACGTCGTGCAGACGCGCTGGGCCCCTGACCTGTTGGCTGCTGCCTCCAAGTACCAGCTGGAGAGGCTCAAGGTCATGTGCGAGGAAGCTCTGGGCAAGGATCTGACCGTGGATAACGTCCTGGAGAACCTGGCCCTGGCTGACCTTCACAGTGCTGCCAGACTTAAGGAACACTGCATCAGCTTCTTCATGGAGCACAGGGCTGAGGTACTCAGGAGTCCGTCCTGGGAGACTTTTAAACTCTGTCACTTCTCTCTTCTGGCGGAAGTCTTTGAAAAGTTATGTCTTCAGTAACATATTACAACTTTTTGAAATTATATAATTGAGCTTCTTTTCAATGTGGCTGAAGGTAACATTACACAATTTAAGGAAAAATTTGTATTTGAAATTAATATTACAGTTACATACAATCAAATGTTGTTCCATACGGTTTTAATTATATATATATATATATGTATATATATATATATTGTAATGCTAATTACATTAAATAAATATTTTTTAATTTCAAAAAGTGGTACATTAAAGTCTCTGATTCTGAGAAGTGCAAACCTATGATCCACGAGGAAGACGTTCCACTCCGGCCAAAGTTCACAACAAGAAGCTAAGCAGACACAAAGGAAAGTGTGAAGAAAGACACCCCGCGCTATATTGGATTTTTGGTAAGTTTGACAGTCGGGGGTAAGACTCGGCTACTACCCCTAAGCGCGGGGGTGGAAAATTTTTAAATAAGCAAAAACGGCCGATATTTTGATCATATAAATTACATTCTCGGATCAACAGCACGATAATTTCAATCCCATACACAATCAGAGGGGGATTGGGCTGTAATGTGAGCCACATTAAATTCCCCCCACCAATCAGGGCCAAGTGTTGATTTGTTTCTTTCTTCTGTCTGCGCAGTGTGACTCGACTTCTTATCTCATGATGAGAGCTTCTCAAGTGGCATGTGACGTCACTCATGATCTGCACTTTTATCAAGTTGATTTTATTGTGAAATTCAGTAACCTCAGAATTATCAACATTTATAATAATCCTGTCCCATTGTAAAATCTACTTCACATATGTTTGACCTTATTTACCATCATCCAGCTACTAAATGTCTTTTTTCAAACCTGTTAATTGTTTGTCTTGACCATGTTGGCAATACTCTCAGGGAGATCTTTGACGAGTGTCTAATGTCTTTGCCGCGGCTCAAATACGGGAAGAAAGGCAAATTTACCCGAGTTTCCTTCCTGTGTTTCCTCTGCCTTCTGGTGTTGGAAGACCTGATCCATCTCACGCCTCCCGGAAAAGTCACACGGGAAATAGAAAGACCGGAGATCCACAAGGAAGACTTTCCACTCCGTCAACCAAGAGTCTGGCCAAAAATTCTCATCCAAAAAGCTGAGCAGAGGCGCAGGAAAGTGTGAATGAAGACTTGGCCAGACACTCCGCCGCTGCTCCTGGGAGGCAGACCTGCGAATAGGGAGGAAGAATGAATCGACCGTCGCGGGACGTGACATAAACCTCCTCGAGACCAACTTTCCCAGATTTTTTCCCCTTCACTTCATTAACTATTGTCGTTTGCAGAAAGAGTTTGTTATATATATGATATTAAAATTAACGTCTGAGGCGCATAACGAGACGTAGGACCTTTATTTAAGAGAGGATTCTAATTATAAAATAATACAGAGTGTTTAAATTGATAAAACTTATATAGATCGACGTTTTTGTGCGTTTCTCAAGACGATTCCAAGGTCCCATCGAAACGTCGAACTATATGAATTTTATTAATTACATAGGTTTAAGTGTGATTTTTAAGGTAGGTCTATTATATTATATCATAAGGCCATTACTTCTTGTAATTAATATTAGTTTTCGTTTTTATTAACATTTAGGCGCCATATCTCATCTCTGTGTTTATATACGTCTACAAAAATAATTGATTGATTATTTAAAACGGGAGGAATTAAAGAACGTCGCGACAAAGTTTCACCATTTCCCGTGGTTGGGAATTTAGTGCTTGAAAGTTGGCTACGAGTGGGATCTCTCTGTAGAGTTGGTCACCCTGGTGGTGTTTTTAGCCGCTGTTGTGGACGACGTGTTGGGGCAAGCAAACGTTCTCTATGTGGTATGTAGGCTATATATTATCATTGAATTTTATGTACCTTAAAACTGTTCTTCTTTCTTTGTGAAGATAAACCTTCCTGCGATTTTGAAACCTTTATTCCTGCATTTTTACACGCCCTAAAATTATTTTCGAAAGTAGTTTTCAGTATTACAATAAGAGAATAATACTATGTACCCTTTCGGGTTTTTTTTCCTTTCTTTGAGACTTATTACAAGTCATGATTATTTGTAACACGTTTCTCATAAATTCTTCCTCCAGGACCACGTTCACGCCCTTTACTATGGTTTCCAAGTCTCCTCCTGACTCCCCTAATACGTGTGAATACTTAGTGAGCTTCTCAGGCTCTTTCCAGGGCCCCGATACATACGTCCACACATGGCGGAGACGAGAAATTGCCAGGGTCTTATCTCTCGCAGGGTGTTTACTCGTCTCCCGTCATTCGGAAGGGCGTGAGAATAGTAGCCAATGCCCGACCTACCTGATGCAGGTTTTCTAGGGTTATCCCTGCATCTCTTTAGGTGAAACACCGGGTAGGATCCTTAAACCATAGCCTGGGGGCCCTAGTTAACCCTTGGCTACATTGCTCTACCTTCCGCATCCCCCCTTTTCAATTCCCTTCCTATGCTATTAAAGGGGAGTTGCCTGTTTCAGGATCACCCTCATGTAGCCTGTTAACCAAAAAAAAAATTGCCCAGAGTAATGCCTGGATAGATGGGATGAAGCAGTAGGATATCCTGTTGGGAAATGAGTGAGAGCCAGGTGAGGTGGAGGTTGACTTCCTCCTTCCTGGTTTTCCTCTTTTCCTCCCCCCTTGGTCCATGGCCAAGGTAGCTAATTTAAGACTCCTGCAGGCTGAGACGACCTTGGGCAATTTGAGAGGTGTATGTACGGGGGTCGAAGACCTTCGGCACACGGTAAGACTAGCACACGGCCGACCTTATGCAGGTTTTCTAGGGGTTTTCCCTTCATCACCTTTAGGTGAAACACCGGGTAGGATTCTTACACTACAGCCTGGAGGCTCTAGTCAACCCTGGGCTACCTTGCTCTACCTTCCACATCCGCCCTTTTCAAGTCCCTTCCTATGCAATTAAAGGGGAGTTGCCTGCTTCAGGATCACCCTCATGAAGCCTGTATCCAAAAAAAAAATGCCCAGAGCAATTAAAAGAAGGTGGCTTTTCCGGTCCAGCCTAAATTTGAGCGATAAAATTTGCATTCGAGTATCCGTACTCGGTCACTATCGAATTAATCAGGAGCGCCTGCCAGATTTCGGAAACGAAACAAACATGAGGCTGTGCGCATGCGCTAGATGAGCCAGGATTGCTCGCCGTGTTTCCCAACCAAACATCGAAAGAATGCTCGGTTCACGGGGCCTCGTAGTGTGGACGACAGACGAGCCGAGCTCTTTGGCTTGTATCAGAGATCATAGCTAACACCTTGGCTCGTGTTCTCTCCATCATTTGCGATATATCTTCCAAGATGGCGATGATGATGACGTCATAGGAGGATTGTGATTGGTCCCGACAAGAGCGGACTCTGCTGTTAGGAGCCACACAGCTGTATGGGACTTAAGATGGCGTAAAACTGAAACAAACTCTATAGTCAAATTTATTTAGAAAATACTTCACATAATGAGGCAATTTGCCTTGTTACTTTAATTCTCACACGGGGTGAGTTCAATTAACAGTTATCTACATTTACCATTGGATGCTAATCCTAAATTTCTTTCATATATAAGTAAAAACATTTTAAAATATGTATTACACGTGTTTAAGTTTTTACAATTATCTAAAAAAGGGATGAAAGCTTGAAAATATGCAATATTCTAATTGGTATTTCAACCACCGCTACTGCTCGACCACATCAATTAGTAAATGTAACAATAGTTGAAAGAAATACATAAGAATTTTCGTATCATCAAGGCAGGAGGTGCAATTATCCCTTAAAGAAATTAACAGTGGAAGATGTGAAATTATCCTTCCTTATAGAAACACGATAGCACGTGACAAATAATTGTAAGAACACTAAACTTTAGGTGTGGTTTTATTAACATCAGTATTATTAAATGAAATCAATTTCGAAATTGTAAAAATAATATTATAATTAAGTTTTCATTTAAAAAAGAATAAAAGTTCTTTTCTATTGCATTACATTGCAATATAAATAAAATAAATCACCCGCTTCCTGTATATGTGTTGCGATTAATAAATGTTTTCCTTATACAATCAAATCACTTGCTCGCTGCTTGGAGTAAGTAAGATGATGATCGTGGCTCGTGTTCGTGATTCGCGCGTGTTTCGGCTGCTCACTGGAACGACGAGCCGAGCCGAGCAAGTTTCAGCTTGTTGCTCGCGAGTGTGTACGGGGCTTGGATAGCAGTGAAGGTTATTTCGGCGGTGACCGCCAGGGGGCTGGAGGTTGTGGTCCTGCGCATGCGCGACACAAAGTTCTTCACGCGCACATTCAATAACCTTTTCGACTGAGGGACTCGAGGAAGTAAATGTGGCGTATTGCTAAATTTAACGCCTGAGGAAGTCTCACAATGGAGACGAAACGTCGCCTTTGAATGAATCGTGATTAGTTTATAAGCTGACGTTTCGGCCGTCTTGTTTTTATTTATCGTAAATTTTTAAAGTAGGAAAACCCCGTGTTGCTCCTAACCTCCCCGAGGTCAGGTGAATTGTCTCAAAATATGGCTCTGGCTGTTTATAAGTTACGGAAAAAATAGGCAGTTACCATAAAGTCAGACGACGATTATAGAGAAAATAAACAACGTTGACGCTCTTCTTCAATCAAAATTTAGACGAGGCGGCATTTGGAAAGATAACTGCATCAAACAGTAAGACTGTAAGGTTTACATAACAGAGCAACTTGTTGGGCGAGTAATCACTACTGTTTATTCTCGGATCTAACTTTTGGTAAATTCTGTGGATGGAAATCGCTACGTATTGCGAAATGTCCGACCTACCTGATGCTGGTTTTCTAGGGGTTTCCCTGCATCTCTTTAGGTGAAACACCGCGAGGGTAGGATCCTTAAACTATAGTCCGGGGGCCATAACTAATCCTTGGCCTTCCGCATCCCCACTTTTCAATTCCCCTTCCTATGATATTAAAAGTGAGTTGCCTGTTTCAGGATCACCCTCATGTAGCCTGTTACCCCCCCCCCCCCAAAAAAAAGGCCTTTGGTGATAGAAAGTTGGTGGCTTACCTGGTCGAGCCTAATTCTGACCGATAATTTTTGCATCTCAGTATCCGTACTCGGTCACATATACAAAACTACACTCCATTAGAAAAGTTACATCAACGATTTCCTAATATTCATACTTATATTACCCGCCTTTTTGCTAAAATCTTCGTTCCTCCAGGACCACGTCCAAGCTATTTATTACGGTTTCCAAGTCATCTTCTGACTCCCCCTAATACTACAACATCATCGGGAAAGTGTCGGGTTTTTATTTCTTCTCCTTGCAGTATGATTCATTCTCTTATAAGTTTCTTCATCGCCTGTTCTATGTATACGTTATAGAGCATGGGCGACAGACGACTGCATCCTTTGTCTGACTCCTTTCTTGATTTCTGCTTTTTATTTTCTTGATTTCTGCTTTTTATTTTCTTGATGTTCTGTTCCATTTTACTGCTGCGTGTCTTCTGTAGAGGTTATGAACAAGTCTTCTTCCTCGATGTTCTCTTCCAGTTCTCTGCAAAGTCCTCGATAGTGTGTTGCAGTTCACATTATCAAACGCTTTTTCTAAATCTACGAATGCCATGAACGTGGGCTGGTTTTTTGTTATCCTTTATTCTAAAATTAGTAGCAAATTCAATATTCCTTCTACTTGTCCCTAGATTATTCCTAAGCCCAAACTAATCTTCCCATAACTTTCATTATATTTGACTTTCCATTCTCCTCTACACTATCGTGACTATCTGTATCAATCCATTAATGACTTACGATAAGATACGTTCATCAGCCGTGATAAGACATAGTCGAGCTCCACGCAGAGTGATACCAACCTCTACACTGTTCATTAGCCTCGCGCTCTGGCTTCGAGTTCTTTGACTGCACGAAGCTTCTTGGGCTATCGAAACACCTGACCAAAAGCAACAAGGGTACCAGGAAAGGAGGTGAGCAGTGAATTCCTCATAGCAGGTCCGTGGTCGAGTAGCGGCGGTATCTGTGGGCCAACTCGTGTAATTAACTTACGTCTGTTTGAAGGCCATTGTAAGTATGTTAATTTGCTCCGTGTACGTGTCTTCACCATGGGTGTGATCGTAGTGATCGACCCATAGACTGCTTGTGTCGATCTTTCTCTAAATATTTGTCACGCGTCTGTCTGCTATAGTTAGTCTTTCCTGTCTCCGTCCCTCCAAGAACCTGACTGAAATGAGCCTCAGCAACTCCAACGTTTCATCATCCTTCTTCCCCCCGCGACTCGCCCAGGCCTTTTTTTAGAAATTGATTTGTAACGCCTGCCTGGTCATTAGCCACCAGAGTGACAACTGTTTACACGTTATTATACAATTATAAATTTTACAAAATAAAACACTGCTAATGTCCATTTTTTCTTCACGTTACTACAAGTAATTATTTATCTTCTTTACATTTGATTTTTAAATTAAAAAAGACGACACGGAATGCGATACACTTGAATAATTGAATCAAAAAATGCTACCGTCCTTACAGAACTTAACAATGGCCCGGGACTTGCTATATAATTAGCCTCGTTTATTTCCCGTGACAAACACGAAACGTCACCCAATCGTTTTGTGTGAATGAAAAGAACTCAATTTTTCGTTCAGTCTGCGAATTTCACTCTCCGTTATTTCTCACCGTCTTAGTCTTCGAGTCTGCAATATTTATGAGAAATTATATATATATATATAGCCTGGCTACTTGCAGGGCGCTGCAGGAGTTTTCTCGCAGGCGCTGCTTCACCACAGAGTGACTGCGGGGCTCACCTGATCATGTCGGGGATGCCTTGCACTCTCTCTCTCTCTGGGTATTTTTTATATTGAGCAAGCCTTTTCATTTTTTTATAAGTAGCACAATCCACATGCTCCCTAGTCTGCTTAGTGTATTCCATTCTTTTCCTCTGTCTTCTGTTTTTACCCCCCCACACACACTCTCTTCCCTCTGATGCTAATTTTACAAGACCCTCGTCTCTTAAAACGTGACCTATTAGTCTATCCCTTCTCTTAGTCAACGTCCTCCGTATTTATTTGCTTTCTCCCTATTCTGTTTACAGGTACCTCGTCAGTGATTCTATTCACCTCATGTCATTCTCCTACAGCACCACATTTCAGAGGATTCTATTATTATTTTCCCTTCCCCATGTTTCACACTCATATAACGCCACTCTCCATACCAACATTTTTGGCAATCATTTCCTAATATTCTCACTATTATTACCCGTAAGTAAATACCTCTTTATTTTGCCTTGTGCTATCCTACTCTAGTTATTACGCTTCCCAAGTAGCAGAATTCCTTAACTTCCGTCAAAATGTCCCTTCCCAATCTAACAGCCCTTGTTATTCCACTGTTTCCCATACTACACTTCATCACCTTGGTTTTCCCTTTAATAATCCTCATATTGAACTCTTTCTCCAGGACTACTTTGATGGCATTTATTATGATTATGAAGTCTTCTTCTTATATAGCATTTTCGTTAATATTTTTGCACGCACTAGATACTAAACTGATTGTCCTGAATCTATCAGACCCAGTCTCCTTCGGTATAGGGGATAATTATATAAAAATATAATAAAATCGTCTGGTATTCGTCCTGTTACGTAGATTTGGGAATCTATCCTGAACAGACGTGATATTGCTTCTTATCAACTCCGCTGTAATTTTATCGATTCCTGGCCCAGGTCTTTCAGCCATGACCTTGTCGAACTCTGACCTTTAAATTTTGCCCCCCAATTCTTCGTCGCCCACCTTTTCTTCTTCTTCTGCTTAACGAAAGTAATTAGATTTAATACTTTCAATAAGTTGAGCCGTACCCCAAATTTATTTTGGTTAGTTGAATAAAAGTTGCTATATAAGTAAATTTCAAAATTAAGAGGGTAACACCGACATCACACAACAAAATGGCCAGGCGATGTCGTTTAGTTATGTTGTAACATGTTAAGCTACAGCCTCAGACAAAAGCCGGGTTTTGTAGCTTGTTGGGCAAGTTTAGAGCCACGACACGGACAGGCATTGTTGTCGGGGAGACGTATTGTCGTTTGGCCACGTGCACATCAACGGGAGTCGTCAGTCCCAGGTCACGATGTCCTCCATAATCAAAGGCTAGCGAATCAACCCCACGTTTAGGCGGTGATACGCCGAGAATTTATTTACAGTGGTCAATTAACTGACGTCGACGACTTTCGGAAGGGTGAACGAGTGACGACGCGCTGTTACATTACCAACTCCGTGCTCTGTTTAAATTTAAACTATTAAATTCATCTTTTGGTGTTTTTATGAACAAAAAATACCTGGCGCCCTAAAAGTTCTTAAAACCCAATATCGACGAAGAGCTAAGCTTGATCGGAACGACCGGATTCGCTACATTATATATATTGTAATATCCTCTTCATGGGATAGGACATTAATTTATTCAATGAACAAATTTTAATCGGTTTGAAAATTTTATATTTATCAACTTTACAACGCTTACATGAAACAATATCTCAGGGGATTTTTGGGTCTCTCGAGAAGTAAAGTAATGCACTTACTGATCATTTGAAATTTGTACAATCAGCACAATGAGCAAGTTTCTCAGCTTTGATGAACATACCCAAAATTACTACAGGGCCTACAAAACATTCCCGCGTCTCTCTGGCTTCAGTGCGTCTTGCAGGTTTTTCTTTACACCGATGAATGTAGTGTTATCCAGGTCTAACTCCTCGTCGGCTCTCTCTCTCCTCTTCTGATCTCGTCGTCCCTTCTCTCCGCAACTGATCTAACCTCGTCCGACTGCCCTCTTTCTCTCCGACTGACTGATCCTCTCAGCCTCCAAACGGCTCCTTTTTACCTTCTCGCCCCGGGGCTTCCCCGCCTTCCGTTTTTTTTACAAAATTCCGGAGTTCCCCTCTTCACACACTCCAGCGGGACTTTCCCCGAAATCATCTTTTTTTTTACACACTCCCCCGCGGGAGATTCTCGCGGGGGATCCCCATCGTGAGTTTACCCTCTTTCAGCCAATTCTACATTGTTGTTAGCCTCTATTGTCACGCACAAAACATCCTTCATTGTTGGCCCAACTGCGCTTCACAATGACACTGTAGAACCAAAAATCAAGAGGCATTGTGTTTTTACATTACAATATATATAAATATGTATTACTGTAAACGTTTTACTATTTATTTGATGTATTTAATGCTTCCTTTCTCCCTGTTTCAACAGGTCACAACAAACACTAAATTTTGCAACAAAAAAAGTCGAGGGAACTGTTTAGAGAAATGAGCGGCAGAAAAGCCTACGAAGACATCTGCTACAGTGAGGTAAAGACGGAGAAGGTCAAGTTTGTATGGAAGATCAGAGATTTTTGCAAGAGAAAAGAAAAGGTGAGATCCGCTTCCTTTCCGACCTCTGCACCCAAAAATATAGGTAAGTGGAGACTCGAATTGGTCCCAAATGATGCAAACGTCAATCCATACGGTATACACATGGTGAAAAGAAATATTTTAATTAGTATACACGAAGAAACGTCGTTAGTTAATTCTGCAGAAGTGATTTTCTACTTAATAAACCATGAAGGTGCTGTAGATAAAAGAGTGGCCGCAGAGTACAGGAAAGGCGACGAATGTTATCAAGAAATATTGGCAGATCGTGATTACGTCCTCAATAAGGTGAACGGCCTCTTACCCAATGACGAATTGACGATCGTTTGTGAAATGGAGATCACATTACCTCCTGTAAATCGTTTACGTGCAAAGTGCGAGCCTCCACCATGTCGTCTGGTCCAAGATCTGGGCCGTCTGCTGGCCTCCAGCTCCCTGAGTGACGTCACCATAGCCGTGGTGGGAGGAGCTGAGCTGAAGGCGCACAAGGCCGTCCTCGCAGCCAGGAGCCCGGTCTTCGCTGCCATGTTCACCAACCAGATGCTGGAGAAGGAGACGAGTGTCGTGGAAATCACAGACATGGACGCGGACGTCGTCCAGGTCATGATGGAGTTCATCTACACGGGGGGCAAGGACGTCGTGCAGACGCGCTGGGCCCATAACCTGTTGGCTGCTGCCACCAAGTACCAGCTGGAGAGGCTCAAGGTCATGTGCGAGGAAGCTCTGGGCAAGGATCTGACCGTGGATAACGTCCTGAAGGTCTTCGCCCTCGCTGACCTTCACAGCGCCGCCATACTCAAGGAACACTGCATCGGCTTCTTGATTGAACACAGGACCGAGGTATTGAGAAGTCAGTCTTGGAAGACTTTTAAACTCGCTCACCAATCTCTTGCGGCGGAGATTAGAGAAATGATTTTCCTTCATGAAGAAAATTATAATTTTTAAAATAATTGTAATGAGCGCCTAAAAATAACATTATATAATTATGAATAATAAAGCAATTGAAATTTAATATTACTTGTACACACATTGTACACGCTAACTTGTATCCAATTTTCCAATTAAAATAATTTTTTGCGATCTTGTGGCATGACACGTGCAACGGAGTTCCTGGATCAGTGTTTGACACATCTCGTTGGATTTAATTAATAAGATGAAATAACCCGACAATCCCCAGGGAGCCTCTGGACTATGGACATCCACAAGGAATTGCTCACAATTAAAATTTAGATCCATAGACCTGTTATAACATCTGTTAAAAAGTCAAGTAGGGAGAGGTGAGTATTATTAGGCTAAAACAATTATTAATAATTTCTCATTTTCCCTGCACCAGATTCCTAATTACTCGAAAGAATTCGTCGCTATCAAAACTTGATTCTAAATTTTAACTCTGATGAGCAACTGTCAAGACAAGGACATTGTCAAGAAAGTAGTAAGACAAGGATGCAGCAGCCTGTCACCCGTGCTGTTTAACTCATATATAGAACAGGCTATGAAGAAAATTAAAACGGAATATGGGAAAGTAATGATACTGCAAGGAAAAGAAGAGAAAGATTTATGCTTTGCCGACGATATTGTAGTATTAGGGGAGTCGGAAGAAGACTTGGAGGCCATAAGTCAATGGCATGAGCGTGGTCCTGGAGGAGTTCACTAGGAGGATTAATGGACGGAAAAAAGGGGATCCTCGCTTACTACATCGGGAACATGATTTACTCTTTATCTCAGGGAAAGCTGAATGCTCAGTGGGTATATAAATCAAATATGGGGGGGAAGGGCGACCAGAGGCGAGAAACAATGAGGTGGGTGGGAACATCACACCACGGCGTCCTTGCTGGGCGTCGCTTTCTTCACTCCAGGGCTGCTCCTACTTCAGGTTCTTCAAATATGGACGGATGGTTATATCAGATTTACGTCCAGTGAAACTTAAATTTTTGCCTGACGTAACTATTTGAATTTTGTAATGTTGTTTGCTAAATGCGTCCGAAATTTTAATCTCTTCGTCCCACCCAAATCTCTCCTGGTGGGCGTGGTGCACTTTCTACTTCCTCCGTATGGAGAGTAGGATTCTGAAAATTGTTTATTTCGGCAAGTGTCCTTCATAATCTTGGGCGCTGCATAACAAACTGTTGTTACGAAGTCACTTGCTTTCTTTTGGGTAACAGGCTACATGAGGGTGATCCTGAAGCAGGCAACTCCCCTTTAATAGCATTGAAAGGGGCTTGAAAAGGGGGGGATGTGGAAGGTAGAGCAAGGTAGCACAGCAAGGGTTGACTAGGGCCCCCAGGCTATAGAGTAAGGATCCTACCCTCGCGGTGTTTCACCTTAAGATGATGCAGGGAAAAACCTCTAGAAAACCTGCATCAGGTAGGTCGGGTACTACTCCTGCGTCCTTCTGATGACGACGGGGAAGAGACTGGATTGCTGTGTGGTGGGAACAACGCAACAAACCCGCGTCCTCCATGCCTTGATCAGTATTGAGAGGCAGCTGGCCGACTGGTCCAATGGAATCAGCGGACAACAACTCTTACCGTATGCCGAAGGTCTTCGAACCCCCGTACATACACCTCTCAAACTGCCCAAGGTCGTCTCTCAGCCTGCAGGAGTCTTAAATTAGCTACCTTGGCCATGGACCAAGAGGTCGGGGAGGAAAAGAGGCAAGAGTTGTCCGCTGGTACAGGTTATGGGCCCAGAGCGTCTGCACGACGTCCTTGCTCCCCGTGTAGGTGAACTCCAGCATGGGGTTGGTGAACATGGCGGCTAAGACCGGGCTCCTGGCTGCTAGGATGTTCTTGTGCGCCTTCAGCTCAGCTCCTCCCACCACCATGGCGATGGTGACGTCACTCAGGGACCTGGAGGCCAGCAGCTGACCCAGATCATGGACCAGAAGACATGGCGGAAGGTCGCTCTTGGCAACGCTGGGATCTTCCACTTGGACTCCTATTTCACAAAGTACAGTCAATTCGTCATTGGGTGTTGAATTGCCCTGTTGAAGACGAAATCATGAAGTGTGAGTCGTTCACGTCTCTTGTCTTTGATGTACTCTCTAACTTACTGCCTTGCCATTAAGGACAATATTACTTTCGCCGAACTTACGGTGGAAGTTTCTTGGTATACAAGAATTGAAATGCCCCAAATATTTGTCCGCATTTCCATTGTTGATATTAGAAAACCTGTTTAATCTGGACAATCTTGGGTACTACACAACTCCAGGCGCCACTCTCCCAGCCTCTCAGGCGCTGAAGTGGGAAACATGCGGGATGTCAACGTTCCCTTTCTCTTGGAAAAATCTCTGATCTTGCACTCAAACTCCATCTTCTCCATCCTTATGTCAGAGATCGTTATTACAGCTCCTTTCTGCAAACTGATCCCGCGACTGTTACAGCAAACTCCGTACTGCGTCTGTATTTTAAGTGACCTGTTGGTATAAAGAAAATAACATTAATCGTCCCGTTGTTGTCGAATTTGATCAACAGTTTCATAAAATGGTGATAAACTCGAAATATAATTGAAAAACAAAAACCCACTTTCAGCGATTACGTTAAAGAAGCACTAAAGTAGTCCCTTTACCTTAAGGAAGTTGGTCCATCGGCGGGGTTAAAGAAAATTCGAGGTAAAGTTTGTTAAATTTTGGATAGAAACGGTTCCTTGTTCCTTAGGTATGGGACACTAATATTAGGGCCTATTTTTCAAAATATTATTTCCTAATTTATGAAAGTGAGACTTTGGATTTTTGCTTTTCTTACATTTATGAAAACATACGTTAAGCTCGTCCAGAGACTGTCAAAAGTACAGGAGAAAAGAACTGTGAGTTTGGTCTCACTTGTTGCCTTCACCTACATTCTTAATTATTTAAGGGGTTATTTTTATTTATTTTGAATTAAATAAATTTTGACTAAATTTTACGAGCGGCTGCAGTTCAAAACATGAGTGGTCCTTTGAGGGATTAACCCCTTCAGTGGTGGCTAAATTTCGCCCCAAGTCATACTAGACATCAAGTTCACCAAGGAAATCTTCCGGGGTAGAACGTTTTGGGCAGAGGTGCAAGGCTCCGGAACTTTTCCGGGTGTACCAATTAAGAGGTAAGGGGAGGTTTCACAGTCAGACATTACCACAGAAGTCCAGTGACCCCTAGCGCGTTTCATTTTACGACTTTTCGGGCAGACGTGTGAACCCCGTATTCGCGAAACAGAAAATTTAAGAGTGTTTCTAGTGTCCAAAATTGAATGGGGAAGATGAAGAAATGGTAGGTTTAGTGGTGTCGTGAAATACTGAGGAGAGGCAGCTGCGGAGTTTGCGTAGAGATGGAGGGATGGTTATAGTCGGGATCCTAACCGGAATAAAAACAGTATAGAACCACGATGTTTCAAAGGCGGTCGCTGTCATCATCTTCAAGCAAAGTGCTGATGGCGAGTTGTCTCCATCCTTTAGTCTAGACAGTCCTCAAGTGATGAAAAATGCCTCTATTGGCCCAAAGCCCCAGGTGGTGGGGGAGAGAGGAAGCTGTGGCCACATTCTTCTATTACCACCCTATAAACCGTTTAGTTCTCCATAACCTCACTTCCGCCCAAGATGAGGTGAAGGGCCTACAGTATCTCCTTCTCTAGTAATTAGTAATCCCTGGACAAGTCACTCCTTTCTTCCCCCGGTTGCTGTTTCACAACCTCAGCATGTCTGTGGACTCTGTTGCACCTGCTTTCACATTAAAGTTTAGTTTATCATCATCATTTCAAGGACGTACTGCAACACATTATTGACTCTCGCACTTCACACAAATAATAAATTCTGTAACACTTTGAGAGGGTTATTTGATTTCAGTGCCTGTGATAAATGTTGCTGGCTGTTTTACAATATTCTTCCACTTATTACCTTCTTCGCTGTTTAGTAGGTAAACCTTTCCCTCTTTCTCTCGCTGTTAATTTCGTGCCCCGTAAAACTTTTATTTCTACTAATGTCACGAGGTTTTCTAAGAATTCGCGGGAGTTTTCTCGCAGGCGCTTCACCCCAGAGTGACTGCGCGGCTCACCTGATTATGTCAGGAATGCAATCGCACACTCTGCTTTTTTTTTCTTCCAAAGTTCTCCCATGCCGAGACACCTTCACCTATTTTAGGAGGCATATGTACTGGGGCCGAAGACCTTGGGGCATAAGGCAAGAGTTGTCCGCTGATCCCATTAGATAAGTCGGCCAACTGTCTCCTGAAACTGGTAGAGACATGGAGAAGGGAATGCTGCGGCCCCACAGCAAACTCTCCTTTCGTCATTCGCAAGGGCGTGAGAATAGTAGCCAATGCCCGACCTACCTGATGCAGGTTTTCTAGGGTTTTCCCTGCTGAATATCTTCAGGTGAAACACAGCAAGGGTAGGATCCTTAAACCATAGCCCGGGGGCCCTAGTCAACCCTTGGCTACCTTCCGCATCTCCCTTTTTAATTCCCTTCCTATGCTATTACAGGGGAGTTTCCTATTTCCGGATCACCCTCATGAAGCCTGTTAACCCCCCCCCCCCAAAAAAAAACGAGGTCTTGGCGGGGAAAGGAAGGGAACTAAACGCTCGAAACTGAAATAAGATAATTCCCACAACATATCTGTAGCCAGAGTCGATACCGTCACTACTCGACCAGAGACTTATTATGTGGTTTGATTCCACAACAGATGACGAACGCATCAAACAAGGGCTGCCAGTGTCAACCACTCTCACCCACGTAAAATATAAGGGTTGTTTAAAATTATACAGAGTCGATTATTAAACGGCGGAATAATTATTCACCGTTGTTGCTTTAGTCGGGTGTTACGGTAACGCAAGAGGCGTTTGCAAGCCAAGAACTAGTAAGACTGCAGGAGCTCATGGAAGTCGCTAAGAGGTTGGCATCACTGTGAATCCATATTATCACAGTCTATGTCATAAGTGATTAATGGAATGTGGCAGGACAAGGTGATAAGGCATGTTAAATCAATGCTTGTCATGTAAGAAAAATCTTTTCAGCATCTCAACACTGTGTGGGGGGAGGGCGGATGACGTCACCAACAACTTTCTCACTCTCACCTGACGAGGGCGTTTCCTCATCAGCAACAGGAATTCCCGTAGGAGAATCCAGTCCTGCAACTGCTGCCTTTATTTCAGTACTTAGTTTATAATTGGCTTCCTGTCCCTTAATTCTGCTCGAGTCTGCCCAATGTAACAAGCACTGCCCTGATTCCCTGGTTATTCCTAGAGTCCTTCAGTTGCACCCCCCCTATCCTGGTCTCGAGGAGGTTTATGTTACGTCCCGTGACGGTAGATTTAGTCTTCCTTCCTATTCGCAGGTCTCCCTCGTGGTTAGTCCCAGGAGCAGCGGCGGAGTGTCTGGCCAAGTCTACACACTTTCCTGCACCTCTGCTCAGTTTTTGGATGAGAACTTTGGCCAGACTTTGGTTGACGGAGTAGAACGTCTTCCTCGTGGATCATAGGTTTGCACTTCTCAGAATCAGAGACTTTAATATATCACTTTTTGAAATTAAAAAAATATTTATTTAATGTCATTAGCATTATATAATTAAAGACGTATGGAACAACATTTGACTGTATGTAACCGTAATATTGATTTCAAATACAAAAAATTTCCTTAAATTGTGTAATGTTACCTTCAGCCACATTAAAAAGAAGGTTAATTATATATTATTTTTAAAAAGTTGTAATGTGTTACTGAAGACATAACTTTTCAAAGACTTCCGCCAGAAGAGAGAAGTGACAGAGTTTAAAAGTCTCCCAGGCTGGACTCCTGAGTACCTCGGCCCTGTGCTCCATGAAGAAGCTGATGCAGTGTTTCTTAAGTCTGGTGGCGTTGTGAAGGTCAGCCAGGGCCAGGTTCTCCAGGACGTTATCCACGGTCAGATCCTTGCCCAGAGCTTCCTCGCACATGACCTTGAGCCTCTCCAGCTGGTACTTGGAGGCAGCAGCCAACAGGTCAGGGGCCCAGCCGGTCTGCACGACGTCCTTGCCCGTGTAGATGAACTCCAGCATGGCCTGGAACACGTCGGCGTCCATGTCGGTGATTTTCACGACGCCCGTCTCCTTCTCCAGCATCTGGTTGGAGAACATGGCGGCGAAGACCGGGCTCCTGGCGGCGAGGATGTTCTTGTGTGCCTTCAGCTCAGCTCCTCCCACCATGGCGAAGGTGACGTCACTCGGGGACCTGGAGGCCAGCAGCTGACCCAGATCCTCGGCCAGATGACATAGTGGAGTCTCGCACTTGGCAGAGGCCAAACAATGGGAGCGAACTACAGGAGGGACTTGGATTTCCAATTCGCAAACAACCATCAATTCGTCATCCGCTAAGACTCCGCTGGCCTTGACGATGTCGGCGCCTGGAATTGTTACATAACAACCTGACTTGGCTCCATGCACGTATTGTGTGACGTAATGTTTTGTTACAGCGCCTTTTTCGTTCATTAAGGAGAATGTTACTTTTGCCGAGTTCACTGTAGTTGTTTGTTGCTGAATTTCAATGGTAGTATCACAGAGTTGCCAATTATTTCTGAACAAGCGCAGAATCCACTTTCCTACTTCATCGGGTCCTTCAGATGGAAAAATACTGGATGTTACACATACTTGACTCTTGAAAACATCTCTGATTTTGAATACAAATCTGATTCTCTCGGTTTTGATCTCATTGCAACAGAGATCTTTGTAGAGATTGTTGCCGCTCATTTCTGGAAACCGACCCACGGATTTTTCCAGGAAATTCCGTTTCTCTTGACCGTTTGTTCTCACCTGTTGAAATAAACAAAGAAATAATTAAATACTTAACTTTCATTTATTATCCGAACATATTGAGATTGAATTCAACCCCTGGAGGTTTAAGCTTCCCCCCATTTCTTTTCCAAACATACAACACAAGTTAGGTTAGCATGGATCAGTCCAGTCTAAAGACTGATTACCACAAATTTATTCTATAGAGTAGCTGGAACCATACTGAAGGGAGGAGAAATAAAAAACGCTACGGTTTGCTGATGATCTTGAGGTATTAGGGGAGAGTCAGGAGATGACTTGGAAACCATAATAAATGGCATGAATGTGGTCCTGGAGGAAGAGTCCATTATGAGGATTAAAAGAGGGGAAAACCAAGGTAATGGAGTGTAGTATGGGAAGCAGTGGAATAACAAAGGCTGTTAGATTGGGGAGGGATATTTTGATGGAAGGTGAGGAATCCTGCTACTATAGTAAGATAGCAAGAAAGAGGAATTTACTTACGGGTAATATATGTGTGAATATTAGGAAATCATTGCTCAAACTATTGGAATGGAACGTGGCGTTATATGGGGTGCCAAACGTGGACGATAGGAATAGCAGAAAGGAAAAGAGTAGAAGCCTTTGAAATGTGCTGCTATAGGAGAATGAGATGATGAGGTGGATAGAATCACAGACATGGAAGTTCTGAACAGAATAGGGGAAAAGGGGAACAATATGGAGAACGTTTTAAGACACGAGGGAATTGTAAAATTAGGATTAGAGGGAAGTGTGTGTGGGGTAAGAACAGAAGATGGAGGACAAGTATGGAATGCGCAAACCAGATTACGGAGTATACAGGTTGTGGTAGTTATAAGGAAAAGGCTTGCGCAAGTTTGGATAGCATGGATCAGACCAGTTGAAGGATTGATTAACCACATCAAAAAACATCAAGTAATTATATAATTATTTTCATATCAAAATGTTTAACAACGTATTGTAATGTTTTATGATTAATTTAAAATAGATGACATTTCAATAATCTAATGAGATAGTCCAATCGGCCCAAGCATATAGAAAATTCCTTTTTATCAGAATTTAGACCAGAGGAAAAGCAATTTCCATTGTCCACCAAAAATGATCTATTTTAAACATTTAATGTAGAAATATGACGACGTAACTTGGCATCAAACTCGCAATACCGATTTCGAATCATTATCAATATTTTTAATATTCTTATTTGAATTGATTCTTTTGCCTTACACATTTGGAAATACTAATATATGGTGTAAATAAATAATCCACTTTAATTTGTCTCTTGCTGCTTTAAGAAGGATTCTAGCTGGACCCAAGTAGCGAGGCTGTTTGTACATGGCAGGCTCTTATGGGATGACGTCACGCTGCTATTCCCCGCCTCTCTCTCTATTAAAGGTACTCTTTGGTCCTCACTACAGAACGGGCAGAGAACTCTGATGGATGTTTACACTTCTCCGCTATTTCTTGTCAACTACGACCGGTTGGAATGTTGATCAGTATCGATAAATTGTTTATATAAAGTTGAATATTTTTCCCCTTTGATTTTTCGCGCACGCATAATTTCCGTGTTCCATAACCATAAAAGGCGTAACGAGGAAAGGTTCGTGATATTCTCAGGACAAAGCCATACTCAGTATTACGCCACTGTGCTATAGATACGGGTAACATTGCAAGGTGGAAGCGGTCCATGGGCAATCAGTTGCCGCTTCCCATCCATCTGAGAGATGAAAAGCCATCGTCTTCCTCCACAGGAGCAGAGACGGAGCAGCCAATGTTCTCATGTTGACGCGGTAATTTATTTCTTTTTTATGCATAATTTCCATGGGGTTAAATTTAACGGCATGGTAAGATTTCTCTATTTAAGATTCGACATGTAATTGGTGTGATTTTCCCAACCACTACGGCCAACCTGTAAGCAAGTTCAAAAATATGTAATTTTCCCTTTTGCTTGGCGTGACATTATAATGTACAAATATATAAAGAAATACTAACACCAATATGTTGGACCTATGATTCTTTTGGCTAAAGGGGAAACTTATTCCTCCAAACTTAATACGTCACTATTAAGCCCCTCCCACCCTGAATACGCCACGCCCACTGCAAACCGTAATGTCGAAAATAATAATTGCTTCATTTGCCGCTAATATTTTATCACAATATTAAATTATTTAAATGTTATAAATAAAAGTTTTTCCTCCGTTTTTGCAATCAATTTATAGACTTTCTCATTCAGACATTTGTAATTAAGTAACAGTTTTCCCTCCATTATATACAGATATGAATAAATTGAAGCAATTTAAAGACAAGTAGCAGTTTTCCCTTCCTTTCATAGAGCTTTGTTTTTAATTTACAGCCTTTATCATTTTAACTTTTGTAATTTACTTACAGTTTTCCCTTTATTAATACAAATAAGAAAAAATTGTAATTTAGTTAAGATAATCCTTCGTGTTATTCAGTTTTTTTTATCAATTCCTACACTTTATCAGTTTTGCAATCACTTTATAGACCTTATCCGTGACAATCCTCGCCCCTGTGATGCCAGCAAAGTGACGTCACTGCAAATATTATCAATGTCATAGGCCAACAACAGTTCCTAATTATTTTACTTTTGATACTAATTTTTAACACAACAATTCATTTGACATATAAATATTGTTAATGCATAATATTTGTATTTAATTTATTCAAAATGAATGCATACTCTTGAAACCCTCCCTTCATTTATGAGATTTCACTTCAAGTTAAACAAGAAATTTATCAAATGACGTACCTTCATTTTAACCGAAATTTTGAAATTAAAGAGGAAAAATTATAAAATACATACATGTTTCTATTCCTACCGTTATAACGTTTCATTATACTAAAAAGACGTACTGACCTGTGATTCACAATGTATTTGCTCTGTTAGTATTAGCCTGATCCCCCATTTTACCCCATGTGATTGTCGCTGCAAGTGACCCACCACAAGATCTCATCATCTTAATTTTTCTTGCCCAATTTCTTTATTAAATGTAATTAACTTTACAATGTATTCATATATATACATATCAGCCATAGTCGCAACATATCCCACAATTCCCTAAATGCTAATTATTTACTCAGTCATATATATTTCCATAATTACATAAGGTTGTTCTAGTGTTCTTAATGAGAACGTTTGAATGATGTTGAAAATTAATTATAATCCTCCACAGTGTCAAGTGGCCAATGCACGGTGCTTCATTAATTATAAATTGACTCAGAAAATTAACAATTCTTAATCACTTTACATATTTATATTTGTTATTCTTTTATTATAAGGAAACTAATTAATTTACCTGACTTAATGTTATAAATAGAACACATTGAATGGCCAAAAGTCATAAATGGAATTATTTAATTTGAATATGATTCATTCTCCCCAACATTTGGGAATTAAAAAATTACAAAATATTATGTTGGTCCAGCAACGTCAAGGGATTTGGCCATTGCAGGAGTAACATGAAATTTTGTATTATTATATATAATAATTCAAGAGATCCCTAAAGTTGGAGAATGAAACGTTTGAGAGGAGACATCCGTCATCATTAAGGAATTCCGTAGTCCAATTCTGCCCCCAACTGACCCGAGAGTGATGTTGTGTTGCAAGTCTTCTCTGGTAGAGGTAGAACATGATGTAACCCTAGCCACTGGAGTAGCACCATGTCATCAACATGACCAGAGCTAATTAAGGCAATCAAGTGCACAATTGCACAGGGATGCCATCTTTGTGAAAAGTAATATCCCAACTCCCAGTCTCAAGCCGTTGTATGAGCAACAATTTTTCAGATACTAATATTGGTGACACACGCCTGTCGGCAGAAATTGAATCAGCCTTGGTTTCTTTTTGTGCATACAACATGATTTGAGTGTTGTCGGAGTCCGCAAGTGGAGTTGGTGAGGTGCATCTGTTTCCATTTAGTCTGCCTAAAGGTTTCTGGAGGGACAGTGATAGGAAAATCTATTTTCCTTATTGATTTATAACAGCCAAAATCTTACCAACAAAGTCAAAAGGGAGAAAGGAATGAACCTAAAATGTACGAATAATTGTCAGAAACCATCACCAGGGGGAAGCACTACAACTCGCCAGATTTCATCATAATGGGATTAATGGTACAGAAACGCAAATGGGACTGAAAAATTTACATTCCTACCATGTACCTCTTGCCTTACTAATTACAAATCCCCTTCACTCCCCTGACGAGTATAACATGTGTTCACACAGTAGCTACAACTTAAAAAAATTATAACTCAATAAAATATTCGTATAGAGGAAGAATTACAATTGATACATTATTCACCCTTCTAAGATATTGGGAATATCGATGCCTTCCTTATTTCACTTACGGGAGTATTTTTCACTTCCTTAAGGTGTATTTTTGATATATATATATTTTATATATATATATATCATCTCCCTTTCTCTCTCTACTGTTCCATGACATCACGTTTCCATAACGTCACTGCCTCCATTCAAAAGGAAAATAACTCAATGTGTGAGTTAATAATGTGACATTGTGAAGGTAATTTATAAGGACAATAAAGTCGGTAAAATGTATTACCTTATACCAAATATAGGGTGGTATAATATGGGAAAATTATGGACTCATGTGATGAATTGAGTTGAAAAGGCTTCCTTCTCAGTTCACTCACAATTGCCACCATATATTGTGGCAAAAGCAACCTCCCCCCCCTACAATCGCCCATTTAATAAGTCAAGAAAGATCATTTCACTCAAATTGCCCCATGTATTAATTAGGAGAAGGAGAGTCCACAAACAATCGCCACATTAGAAAATGTAGGCTTTCCCGGTGGATAGACTGAGTAAGAAGTTCTCAGGATTTCACCCAGTCTGTATCGTTTCAGGTAACTCAAGACGATGGCAGAGTTCGCCTCGAAACGTTGTATTTTACAAACGATGTAACCCGGGTGAAATCCCGAGAACTTCTTATTCATTCGCCACATTAATTAATGTAACAAGCGAGTGACTGAAAGGTTCCAGCGTCACCGTACCTCACGGACAGTAGACAGAGGGACGTTACAGAGGGGTGGAGCTTGCAGAGAGGCTTGGAACTAGTCCAGTTCCCTACTTTGTTTCGCATCCTTCAAGTTCTTTTTCAATATGGGATCAATGGAATATAATTAAACAATAAAAACTAAAATGTAAAATAAAATGAAGTTCTTATGTAAAAAAGCATCATATGGCCAACGTATGGTATTCACATTTCTTTATACATTAGAATGTAATAAAAATCAAAGGGAAAATTACATATTACAACCTATAGTCCAAAAATGTAGCTGTTTGTCCTTGATTCAATCCAACTCTGTCATGTGTGCACACCTCATACATCAAAAACAATACAAATTACACTCACCTATTGAAACAACTCGCTAGGCACCGAGTGGAAGATGAGTGAACCAAATGGGAAATTTCGTGGCAACTTGTCCCCTACCTCATGAATGCTTTCCACGACTGTAAGTAAAATTGAAATAATTTGCATTTGTTACGAAAAACTTATAAATACATAAATTTTGCTCTCTAAATTGTTGTTTAAAACTTGTTATACTACAAAAGGTCTGGAAGAAATATTTTTTTAGTGATAAAGTATGAATAATTGTTTGAAAGTAAGTCACTTGTATAATTATTAAACACATTAATTGTGTTGTCACAAACTGAAGCCTAAACAATACAATGAATATCATTGACATATGAGCCCTTATGAAGTGGGAGGGTGTTTCATGTAGTTTATAAGTATTTAGTCATAAAAATGGAAAGAAAAAGTAAAAGCTTAATGTAGTTAACGCATTACGTCCGCCCTTGCACAATTAACAGCCACAATCAAACAGAACACAAGTCTGAGGAACAAGTGTGAGGTAAATACTATAATAATAATAAAATCATAAATTGTGATAAACAAGTAATACTGATGCTACTGATTGTTTTCGTGGCCATATTAATATGAGGATTATATGGTGATTTCTGGGCTGTTCGGCCACATTGTTGTTTGGTGTCCTTGCTGATGTTTTGCTCAGAGGCACCGAGCATTTTCAAGGCTAGGCCAAGACTGTTGCTCCGTGCACACAGTGTGGCTTATATATATCGTTGGGACGTGTTGTACTTCACTCAATGTTTTCCGTTACCTTCCTGGAATCTGTTTGTTTCCTCAGGCATGTTTGCCAGCTGAGTGCTAGTCTGTATCCATTTTCCTTATTGAATTGTGCCCCTGAGCGAAACGTTGGAGTGAACGCCAAACAACAACGTGGCCAAACAGCACAAAAATCGCCATATAATCCTGAAAGTAATACTGAAATATACAACACTAATTTAATCATAACGATTGTTGCTCGACGACAAAACATAGATAACAAATATTATTCATAATTTATTGCTATAATATTAAATATTTATTTGTGTAATAACAGTAGATCGTGACACTTTAAAAGTAATCTTTAGTCCTGACAACAAGGACATGGAGCAACAACTGGATCAAAGAAAGAATTCATAATATTGCTTTACATTATTACTACAGAAATCAAGCAATAATAAAAACAGCAAATGTACTTTGAAGCTGGTTTTCAGTGTTTAATTGGGTCGGTTTCTATTACTTGTTGTTTTATTCCCCTTAAAGTTGTCAATTACTGAACAAAACGAAATGAATTATTTTTCATTACGTGTGATAGTAAATGTTTATAGCTATACATCATTCTTTTGCGTATTTTTTTCCAGTTAAAGTTTGTGCCGTTGGAGGCTGGACAATAAATATTTTTGGAAAGCTAACTTAAAAATTTATAGGCTCATACACAGGCGCAACAAACGAACTCTATCCTAAATTATTTCTGAACCAAAATTCTGGTCGCTGTTCACAACAAAGATTCACTTACTCCAATCGCACACTAAACCAAACTGCACGCGTATTGAAAATGCAAAATACAAATTGTTTACCATTGCGCAATCGATAGTCAACCCTGTCTCACCGTTCACAATCGATAACTGACAACCGTAACTGCCAGTTACTGGCCTCCCATGAGGGCAGCGTCAGTCATGACTGACATACTGTTGACACGCTCCAAGAAAAGTGAGGCAGTGCTCTTGTGTCAGCGATGTATAGGCACTTGTCAGTGCAGCACTGACGTATGTTGACACGCCACTGACATCACTGCCCCTCGTTTTCTGGCAGTCATCACTGCCCGTGTAAACCTAGCCTAACTGTGGACGGGCAGTGATCTCTGACAGCAGCAACCTATAAACTATGCCAGCGCTGCACTGACAACAGTTTTCCTCTGACCGTGGGGACAGTTGTGCCTTTACAACCATTGGTATCAGAACTAAAGTTA
The DNA here is from genome assembly GCA_034510155.1 of Eucriotettix oculatus. NCBI lineage: Eukaryota > Metazoa > Arthropoda > Insecta > Orthoptera > Tetrigidae > Eucriotettix > Eucriotettix oculatus. Next base: position 36,644 of record JAEMUL010000020.1, on the reverse strand, counting down.
GGTGGGGCAGTGATTTTTCGTCAAAGTTGGGTTGGCTGTGCACTGCCTACCGTTTACACCTTGGGCAGACTTCTTCACTGCCAACTCACTACAGAACGGACAGAGTTCTGATGCATGTTTACACTTCTCTGCCATTTCTTGGCAACTACGACAGGTTGTAATGTTGTTGCTGTTGCATAGTGTCGATACATTGTTTACATCAAGTTGAATATTTTCCCCCTTTGCGCACGACGCATAATGTCCATAAACAGGAACTAACCAAATTGTGTTTGTGATAGAAAAGGCGTAACTAATGAGGAGGAAGGTCAAACTTGCAAATAATATCTTAATGCATCTACACTGACATTAAATATAGTTTAAAGTTGATAGGGATCGAGGTTAAATGAAATAACACATTTATTGTATAGATGAATTGAAAATTTTATTTTGCCAATTGCAATGTAACGGAAGTATTTAAAAAACAGCACAATAATTAGAAGCAGAGTTTGGGAATGTAAGGATATGGTTGGGGAGGTCACAGCCTTTGGTTTGGTTACAGGGATCCTCAGCTGCCGTTGGCATTCACCTAACGTGCAGGAAAACCCTACAAAACCTGCACCAAGTAGGACGGAAAGATGCGATCGTTCGAACCTGAGGAAACTAAGAAGTTGATTAGACAATAATATTGAACAAGTCCAGCCACAGCTTTAGATTTGCATAAATGATGCAACCTGCAATTAAAGTAACGTTTTAATAACATTTTTATTAAAACTGAATAATGGGATTCCTCTGCAAATTCAGTTGAAACCATAAGGTGTTCAAAATCTGAAAATAAAATCTATTTCCTAACAAGAATTTCATTATTTTTCAACACACTTTCTGCCAATTTAAATAACTTCACCACATCTTTATAAGGATTGTATTGACTATCTCTAAAATCTTTGATTACTATTAACCCTGTTTTTCCTTCAGTGCGAGGAAATTTTTGATTGCCATTAACCCTGCTTTTCCTTCAGTGTGAGGAGCAAGTAGAGCTTCCAAACAACCTAAACATTTCAGCTTTCTACTCACTTGCCCAACAACACTTCCAGAAATGTTAAGCCTTCATAATGAGGGACATAATCAAGATCAAAATTTTTAGTAGACTGAGGTTTAAATACATTTCTTAAAATAGGTACAATTAGTGAATCAACATCCCCAACAGTACTATTAGCATTTTTAGAAGGTTCTGTCTGTGAAATCAATATATATATGCTGACCTAAATTGAAAAGCATTTGGATTGTTTCTGTCTCCCCCACTCCTACATATACAAGAAAAGAACAGTTCAAAATGACCTTGGCTCATTCTTCTGGTTAATATAAATTTTAAAACTGGGGAATCATTCCACACGTACATTTCTGAAAGTTGCCTTAAACCCACAAGATCTAAAATAATTCCACATACACCCGTTTTCCTCCCTGACAAGTAAAGTAAATTACCATCACATGGCCTTAAACCCATAAAATATTCAATAGACTTTTCTGTAGTGCTGCAAACAGTTACTTCATTGCCCCTAAACACTGGTGTCTTTGTTCCCTTATTCATCACATTGCATGAATTTAATAGATCAAATGCTGTATCAACTGTTTTTATAAACTTTATGTTGCCCTCACAATCCTTAAACTCTGCTAAATCTAAATCTCTACAAAAAATCATTGCATCGGCTACAGAATTACCAAGTGTTTGCGAAGCCAAAGATACCTTAATTTTCTGTGACTCATACTGAATATAAAATCTTCTCATTTTGTTAGCTACATGCAAACCTTCCTATTCTTGTAAATTCCACTTAATTAACTGTCCTGCACCATCTACCAAATGCCCTTGGCATTTAATGAAACAAGTTTTTTTTAAAATTTTCACTATTTCTATCACAACCCAGCAACTCAGTTGCAGAGTCCTGAAGTTTCTTATACAAACCTGCTACCAATTGTTCATATGTTACAACTTGTTTACACTTCCTCGACATACCTTGTTTTACATGTTTAACTTGCTTCGACAATTTCATATTTCTTTCTTGTAATGAATCACAAATCTGCTTTAGTTTTTTTGGGCTAGGCAAACAATACGAGTGGTCTTTATACACACTGCGGTTCTCTGCCTCAACTAAATATATTTAAAAAAATTATTATTGATTAAAAATACTTTGATTACTAATAAAAGTGACTATCTCCATTACAAAAAATAATGATTGACTGTTTTAACTCCTTGATTTGATGACGAAACAGATTCTTGGATGATTGGTCGTTTTCTTAGAACTTAATTGGCTGTGATTTTTGTAAATGGTCCGGGAATGAAAATATTGTTGGAACGGCTTTAGCCAGAAGTAGCCTTCTCCCTCCTGACACATAAAACTGTTTTCAAAATGGACAGAGCATAGGCAACTAAAACGAGAAGAGTACCACTTGTCACGTTGCATATTGATTACCCATCGTTTTGTAAGCTCCTTGTTTTTCAAAAAGAGCCTGAAAAAAAATTGGACTACCTTAATTACAGTACAGAGAACTACTTTCATGAAAAGAGAGCTGGCTTGCATTCTACAGCACCATGAAGATTAGAAATTCGGTAAATATCCAAGTTACAAACACGTGCTGTCAAAAGTGAAAACATGATGATATTTACTTAAAATACGATATTCCAGCTGTTTTTGAACTGCGATTAGTACAATTGTACGCTGAACACACATTTGGCATGATTTCGGATGAAAAACAATACATTTTAATCACAAAAATACACGATTATTCAACCTCAGTACATAATGTCAAAGTTCTTGACCGTAGACATTGTGATGGTCACCACCCAGGGCGCTGGTAACGTCCTCATAGCCTATCTTTGATGTTTATATATCTCTTTGGTCAGGACGTCCTCTGAAAGCAATGCAGCCAACATAGAAGCTCCAACACAGCTGTCAATGTCAGTTTTTGTTTTTATTAATATTCAGGAAACATTTCTTATTTTCTTAATTGATTTACTTAAAATAAGTTATTAACTATTTAAACTGGTAATAGTTGGACAACGTGGCGGCTCTGTCACACGATTCCAAATTCCTCTGCTTGGAAGTTTTACTAGGAAATACCTCAGAGCATTATATTTCTGTAGAGTTGGTCAGCTTGCTCGTGTACTTCCTGCTAAAGCAAGATCCGTCGGAGAAACGCCGTGTGGTATGTAGCTATCTATACTTTATAACTCAATTTTGTCTCTTTTTTTACCTGCTGCTTCTTTATCTAATTATCACAGTTTAAAATGGACGCTTGTTATCATGATATAATATTTCTTTGTAAAAAAAAGGTCACTGTGGCAATTGTAAAGGTGAAAAACCCAGTTTCTGTATTTGTGCATCAAGTTTTATACTCCTTAAACTATTCATAATAAATTAAATTATTTTTTTCAATATTGCAATAACAGAACAATACATGTTGTAGTCTGTTTTGCAATAATTCTTTTATTCAAGTCTAAGCGTATTAACAAGTAGATATAGGCGAGTAGGTGCAACATCCAAACTCTAACCTTTATTTGAAATATAAAAACATTTATCTGATAATTCTACATATTAATATAGTGAAGGAAATATCAGTATTAATTAGGGAACTGGTGGCTACTTATTCCCCATCCTCTGGTTGGTTGGTGCTGCAAAAGGAAGGGAAAACTAATACTTGATTACAAATTTTTAATTAATGGATTATAAAGGGAAGGGAAAACTTTCACTATATTACAAGTGTTCATGAAAAATGCTATAAATTAATTACAAATTCGGGAGGGCTTAATTGTGACATATTAAATTTGGGGGATACGTTTCCTCTTTAGCCTTAATTAGTAATCTGTGGGACTTGCTTTTGTGGATTAGTCTCAGTACAGGGTAGTTATTTCATGTTAGAATGTGTAAAGTGATGTAATGGTAAATAAGACAGAGCAAAACTTCAGTGACTGAATTGGCTCTGAATTCATTGCAAATAGAAATCCACATGTTCTGTTCCTAATTAGGGACTTTCGTCAGGTGAACTTAATAGTAGTCAACAATGACGAGACCTTACCAATTAATCATTGGAAAATTATAAATTGAATGTTGTATTATTGTGTGTTTTTTTAATATAAATTTGCATTACCAACCAATCAATTGCAGTTTAATCTTGTGCGAGGTTTAAATGGCGCTTGTACTGATGTCTTGCAGAATGCTGTGAAGGTCCAATAACACTATTATTTAATCTAGTGTTGAGTGTTCTGTAGTGATGGCTCTAGCAGTGTATGGATGGATTTTTGGACTATGAGTGTTGTTTATGTACTCTATCTTTTATTATACATATGGAATGTTCAGGTCAGTATGTAAAGTAAGGTTGGATGTGTACCAGAGCACATTTATTATGGTACAGATGGTCTTGGATTGTACTTGTTGCATAATAGAAATGAACGACTTGGCCGCACATCCCCAGAGTTCAAGTTTGACTTTAATAGGCTGAAGTGTTTGGCCAGGCAGACTTCCACTTTGTGAACCTGAGTGACGAGCCTTATCAAAGGCTTTCATAGCAACTAAAAATGTCTTGCTGTGCAGTATTGCTGATTCGCCATCTCATTCTTCACCAATTCCGCATTCCTATCGCATTGTTGAATTGTGGAGTGTGACTTACAGAATCCAAATTGATGATCAGGGATCCAGTCTTGATCGCTGGTGTTTTCTCTGATTCTCTGAAGTCTTCATCAGTGTAGATAAAGTTGATAGCAGGAACTGACATTGCGAGCTTTAGGTAACATAATTATTTCTGCAATCTTAAAGCATTAATTTAGCCTTACTGTGCCATTAAATTCGCACATAACTAACCTTAAACCTTCACCTGGCAATTCTTCATACATCTTAACTGTAATGATATAAAATCCCGTTGATGTTTATGGATTCATTCTCATTATTTCCTGTTTGACTTCATCTCAGCAGGTTATTGTAATGTGTTGTCCCACATGAATTCTTTCTTTGATCCAGTTGTTGCTCCATGTCCTTGTTGTCTGTCAGGACTAAAGATTACTTTTAAAGTGTCATGATCTACTATTATTACACAAATAAATATTTAATATTACGGTAACAAATTATGAATAATATTTGTTATCTATGGTTTGTCTTCCAATAACAATTGTTATGATTAAATTAGTGCTGTATATTTCAGTATTACTTTCAGGATTATATGGCGATTTTTGGGCTGTTTTGCCACGTTATTTGGCGTTTACTCTGACATTTCGCTCAGGGTTACAATTCAATAAGGTAAACGGTCACCGGCTAGCACGCAGCTGTGATACATGCCTGAGGGAACAAACAGATTCCAGGAAGGTAACGGAAAACATAGTGTGAAGTACAACACATCCCAACGATATATATAAGCCACACTGTGTGCACGGTGCAACAGTCTTGGCCTAACCTTGAAAATGCTCGGTGCCTCTGAGCGAAACGTCGGCAAGGACACCAAACAACAATGTGGCCAAACAGCCCAGAAATCGCCATATAATCCTCATATTAATATGGCCACGAAAAGAATCAGTAGCATCAGTATTACTTGTTTATCACAATTTATGATTTTATTATTATAATAGTATTTACCTCACACTTGTTCCTCAGACTTGTGTTCTGTTTGATTGAGGCTGTTAAAAGTGCAAGGACGGACGCAATGCGTTAACTACATTTAGCTTTTACTTTTTCTTTCCATTTTTATGACTAAATACTTACAAACTAAATGAAACACCCAACCACTACATTAGGGCTCACATGTCAATGATATTCATTGTATTGTTTAGTCTACAGTTTGTGACAACACAATTAATGTGTTTAATAATTATACAAGTGACTTACTTTCAAACAATTATTCATACTTTATCACAAAAAAAAATTTCTTCTGGACCTTTTGTAGTATAACAAGTTTTAATCAACAATTTAGAGAGCAAATTTTATGTATTTATAAATTTTCCATAACAAGTACAAATAATTTTAATTTTACTTACAGTTGTGGAAAGCATTCGTGAGGTAGGGGACAAGTTGCCACGAAATTTCCCATTTGTTTCACTCATCTTCCACTCGGTGCCTAGCGAGTTGTTTCAACAGGTGAGTGTAATTTGTATTGTTTTTGATGTATGAGGTGTGCACACATGACAGAGTTGGATTGAATCAAGGGCAAACAGCTACATTTCTGGAATTTAGGTTGTAATATGTAATTTTCCTATTGATTTTTATTACATTGTAATGTATAAAGAAATGTGAATACCGTATGTTGGACCTATGATGCTTTTTTACATAAGAACTTTTTTATTTCACATTTTAGTTTTTATTGTTTAATTATATTCCATTGATCCCATATTGAAAAAGAACTTGAAGGATGCGAAACAAAGTAGGGAACTGGACTAGTTCCAAGCCTCTCTGCAAGCTCCACCCCTCTGTAACGTCCCTCTGTCTACTGTCTGTGAGTCACGGTGACGCTGGAGCCTTTCAGTCACTCGCTTGTTACATTAATTAATGTGGCGAATGAATAAGAAGTTCTCGGGATTTCACCCGGGTTATATCGTTCGTAAAATGCAACGTTTCGGAGGCCAACTCTGCCATCGTCTTGAGTAACCTGAAACGATACAGCCTGGTTGAAATCCTGAGAACTTCTTACTCAGTCTATCCACCGGGAAAGCCTACATTCTCTAATGTGGCGATTGTTGGTGGACTCTCCTTCTCCTAATTAATACATGGGGCAATTGTGAGTGAAATGATCTTTCTTGACTTATTAAATGGGCGATTGAAGGGGGGGGAGGTTGCTTTTGCCACAATATATGGTGGCAATTGTGAGTGAACTGAGAAGGAAGCCTTTTCAACTCAATTCATCACATGAGTCCAAAATTTTCCCATATTATACCATCCCTATATTTGGTATAAGGTAATACATTTTACCCACTTTATTGTCCTTATAAATTACCTTCACAATGTCACATTATTAACTCACATATTGGGTTATTTTCCTTTTGAATGAAGGCAGTGACGTTACGGACACGTGATGTCATGGAACAGTAGAGAGAGATAGGGACATGCTATATATATATATATTGTAATATACTGTTTTGGGTATAAAACATTTATTAATTAACAGAACAAATTATGAGCAATTTTAAAATTTTTCATTTATTAATTTAAAGTGAATACATGGGCTTAATCTCAGGGGATTTTGGGTCTCTCAAGAGATGGAGTATGCAGTAGCTGAAAATAGAAAGAAAAATCATTAAATATTATTTATCCAGAGCAATGAGCGAGTTTCACAATTTTTATATAGCTTACCCACAATTACTGGGCCAACAAACATCCACCTCTTGAATGTTTGTGCGTCTCTCTGGCGTCTTGCAGGATTTGGACACGTCTGCTCTCGTCCGTCCTCTCCTCAATTCGTCTGACTTCTCACAGCTCAGACCACGTCTGTCCTCTCATCTGGCTTCTGGCTGCTTGGACCAAGTCTGTCCTTTCCCCACTCGTTTCACTTCTGCTCGGTCCACGTCCGTTCTCTGCTCCACTCACCTGCCTTCTGGGGATCAGACCATGTCCTCTCCTCCACTTGCCTGCCTTCTGGGGGTCGGACCATGTCCTCTCCTCTCCTCCACTCGCCTGCCTTCTGGGGGTCAGACCACATCCTCTCCTCAACTCGCCTACCTTCTGGGGTCGGACCACGTCTGTTTTATCCTCCACTCGCCTGCCTTCTGGAGGCGAGCCACCCATCGGCTTACCTTTTAAATCTTCCGACGGGAATTCCCCTATTTCACAAAATTTCGGGGTTCCCCGCCCTAATTTTTTACACTCGTTCGGCGGGGTTTTCCCGTGGGGTTTCACCATCGTCATTTTTTTATACACGCTCTGTGGTACACTCCTGTGGGGAATCACCATCTTTCGGCCGACTAGGCATTGTTGTTGGCCGAACTGCGCCTCAACGCCACAACCTTACTAAAATCCCCCTTTTTATCACATTGCCCCCGATCAATTTTAATAAATTTTTTCCAAAATTTTTGAGAAATTTATCTCCATATTTTATCTTTAACCCCCTTACCCATTCTTTACAATCATTTTGTGCTCGGAGAAATTACAAATTAATCAAATTGATTGAGCACCCTTTTCAACTTAATTTTAAAATAATCTTTCCTATTGATTTCAACTTAAAATATTTATTAGCTAAAATTGAATAGGATTTCAAGTTAACACGTGGCTTACCTAAACTTACACATGTTTGCCTGGTGACCCCCATTGATAAAATAAAATCCTGTTATGAATTATAAATTATTTAAATTTACCCGCTCACAGGAACGAAACTTTCAGCTTGCCAGGATTGAGAAACTCTGCATCTCAGTTCAATAATCACATGCCATCATATATGTTTACAACAACCTTATATAGCTGAACTGCCCTCTAACATCATCCCTCAAACAAAAACAATCCTCAATGTGGCTCCATGTTTTCCTTCCTGTGACATTTTCAAAACCCCAAATGTAAAATTTTCAGAAGCTAAATTTTTATTCCTAAAAAATACTGCTACTTATCCAACAATAAAAAACTAAAATAGCTTTATAGCCCCCATACCATATTTAATTACCCAGCAGTACAATTAATCAAAATAAACAAACTCCTGATAGAACAGAATTAATAAAAAAAAAGATAACACCCTATTTCTGCACAATAGTTTCTCATTCCATGACTTCCCAACAAATAAGTCTTCAATTTTCACCCAGTTAACTATTCCTATCTCCCCATTAACTCAAATCCTGCCTCTTTATCATAATAATCGTTGAGTCACCACTTTGTTCATAAATTTCCTTCAAGATCCCCCATATTCTTTCTCTATCAGCTCTGACAATTCACAATCTTTAAAATCCAAGGTATAAGCTGGTCTATTTCAGTGACACATTCTCATCTAACATTATCTTGTGGACTTATTTATGTCACCCCAACACCATTATTCAATACGATGGCTTCATATACTATTCTTCACTTATAATTCGACGAATCCTTCACTTCACTTTAATATGCGATGCTTTCAACTTACTATACTTCATTATTACACGATGACTGATTTCTTTAATCATTTATACCCTCCAATAACACTGTGAGGTCCCACTGCTATTTTCCACCAAACTCCAGTACCATAAACCAAAATACCTCCCAAAATCACAGCTGACATTTCCCAATTTTACTTCAAATCATATACCTTCCATAAGCTCACACTAATTCAACTCTAATTTCTTCCAAACAGACAGAATTCTCGTTATTTCTCCCCACAATAAAATCCACATCAATAATCTACTTTCCACAGCCCAACAACCACATAAACCCACAAAATCGAAAAAATACTCCTTGTGCAGAAACAAAATGACAGAACAAGACAATACCAAAATAGCTTATTCCCAAAACTAATCTAAAATCATCACCCAAAAGTCTATTACAAAAAAAATATCACCTAACTAGAAGATAGCATAGAGGATAGATGTAGGAGATAAAGCATAAGAAATGGAAGAAAATGCTTTATAGCTGGAGTCTCCATAATCGCTAATTATGAAATCATTAAAGAGTAATGATTCCCCTAGAGTTTCTTTGCCCTAATCTAACATATCACTTGATATGGCAATAGACCCCTGCCATCATCACAATTTTCACGTACCCCATATATTCCAGTGCTATTATTTTCCTCTAACCCCAACAATGGATGCCCATATTCTTTACGCAGCCTAATATTCCATTGACATATAAACAGATTTTTCCCAAACCCCTTAATTACCTCACTAATTGAATGAAACCTCAATCCTTTAATTGACCAGGTCGCTACATAATTTATAATATTTATCATTATTGTCATGCGTTTTCCATACTCCATAGTAAAATGATCCTGTGTTCTCCCTCTACACTGCTTTCCCAACATCCCCTCATACATTTCATCTGCATAATGATTGAACCTATTCTGTTTAAATTTAATAAACTTTATATCTATTCTTACACTAATATGACCCAAACTGTGTCTTTTTCCCCTTTTTACCCATAGGGTTTCCTCTTTTAACCCTGCTAAGTTCAGCATTTTCTTCTCCAAATTGTAACTATACAACTTTCCTGTCTCTAACACTTCAGCTATCTCTATTTCCAGCTGTTTCCTAACATTTCCCTGCATATCATTATCAATAGCCACAGGATTCTCTCCTCTCTCAACTATTTTCCCTGACTGTTTAAGAACCATTTCCCTTTGACTATTATCAACAAATAAATTACACATTACTTCTACCTTATCTATTTCTTCTACTTGCACATTAAAATCAATATGTTTATCATCACATGTTTTCTCAGATACCTCGTTCTGAATAATTTCTTCCTCCACTACTGCCCTTATCTCCTTCACATTCTTATTTACTTCCCCTTTAAATTCTACAATAAACTGTTTCCAATTATTGCCTATCTTCTCAGCCATTTTCTCTGTATTTCCTTACTTTGTATTCTAATTTCTGCCATACTCTTATCAATTTTTTCTCCCATGGAAGCCATACACTTATCGACTTTTTCAATCATATCATCCATCTTATCACCCAAATATTTCATCAGCATCTCAATATCCAGCCCATTACTGTCTCTTCTATTCTTATCACTCTTTTCCACTATCACATACATATTTCCCTATTGCTGACTTCTACATTTTCTATGCTCTTTTCTTGCTCTTTATCACTTTCATCAAACATTTCGTTTAACCTGATCTCTTCCTCGGATTCCAAATTCTCAACCTGTGCTCACTGAAATTCTAGTTCCTGCGAATTTTCCATATTAATCACACGTTTTTTTACTTCTAAGCAACATCAAACAAAATCACAAAATAAAACCCCAAAATATTAATTAAAAAAACATGTATTCATTTTTGTAAACAAGAAGAATGGGTACTTGTGGAAATTGCACAACACAGAATTTCAATTATAACCGAGAGAAACTATAAATTTCGAAAAGATTACCTTTTACAAAATAGCTTCTGCAGTACTTCACCCTCGAGAGAGATCATAAGCTCACAAGTTGGGTGCCAAAAAGTAATATACTTTTTCAGGGTATAAAACATTAATTAATCAATTCAACAAATTGTAATCAATTTGAAAATTTTACATTTATTAATTAAAAGTGATTACATGGGCTTAATCTCAGGGGATTTTGGGTCTCTCGAGAGATAGATGGAGTATTCATGCAGTAGCTGAAAATAGAAAAAATATCATTAAATATTATTCAACCAGCACAATGAGCAAGTTTCACAGCTTTTTAATAACTTACCCACAATTACTGGGCCTACAAACATCCACCTCACGATTGTTTCTGCGTCTCTCTGGCGTCTTGCAGGATTTTTTTTTATCGATGAAGGTAGTAGGAACCAGATCCGCAACTCATATGCTTCCTTGAAACATCTGACCTCTGCAAACCTCTGACAGCTTCTGGCGACGTCTGACCACGTCTTGGCTCTCATTCCTTCTGGTCGCAACTCATCTGCCCTCTCTCACAGCATCTCCTTCCATCTGAGTTCGTCCGTCCTCTCCTCAACTCTGATCACGAGCCACCCGTCGGCTCCCGTTTTAAATTCTCCCACAGGAATTCCCCACCATAGGTCTATTTCATGAAACTCCGGGGTTTCCTGCCAGTTTATTTCATAAAATTTCGGGGTTCCCCGCCCTCATTTTTACACACGCTCGGCGGGAGTCTCCTGCGGGGCACCCCCTTGTGGGTTTCACCCGCTTTCAGCTGACTTGACATTGTTGTTGGCCGAACTGCGTCTCATAATGCCAAAATATCACAAAAATCTGAGTTTTTGCATCAAAATATATATCCCTTGTAATGTTAATTAAATTTGGCAATTGTAATGAATGTTTTACTGTTGTGGATCATTTGCAGCACAGGGAGGATCAAGGTCCAGGTGACGTCACATCGCACCATAATCGCTACACCTGTGGCACCGTGTAAAGGACCGCCCGGCGTTGCTGCGTGTGACGTCACAATCACATCGATTCATTTTAACCTTTTATCAATCCCCTAAATGGTTAGGCGATTAGTGCAGTCTGACGCGACCCTAAATGAAGCAATTAAAAATCAAATAGTAGACGTAAAGAGTAGGATGACACAGGCAAAAAAGGGGAATTGGGAAGTCGTTGCTAAAAATATTGGTATAGAGCGCGGCGTTATATGGGAATGGTAGGAGTTGCAGAATGGAAAAGAATAGAAGCCTTTGGAATGTGGTGCTGTAGGATAATGAGGTGGATAGGGTAACTAACCAGGAAGTTTTAAAGAGAACGGGGGAAGAGCGAAGAATATGGAGGACAGTAAAGGGATAGATTTAGATTTCTTGTTGTTTCCATTAGTCCTCGATTGAGGAAGTAGGATATGGTCATACATTATAAATGAACGAACAAAATAAAGGTACATAATTAGACATATAATCTTAAAATAAATTAATAAAAGAAAATGTATATAGACAAAACTCAATATAAACACGACACGGACTCACACACAGACTGAGAAACCCACATTAAATTTATTGGCATTAGAGGGAAGTGTAGAGAAGAGGGAGGCCAAGCAAGGAATGCGCTAAGCACATTATATTTATAAGGAAATGAAAAGTCTTTAGCAATATAGGTTAACATGGAGGGTGGAAATCAGACCAGTCTTAGGACTGAATACCACATCAACAGCAACTGTAATGTTAATGGTTGAACCGTGAAAGCAAATTTGGAACAGTAGAATTTTTCCTCGTTGCACAATTCTTGTGGTTATTGCGATAACGTTCTGTTAATTACTCCTGACGTCAATGGCTTTGATCTGCGACCCCACAGCTGCTTCCTCCTCTGTCGTCAAGATGGCGCAAGAACGGACGGCAAGTGCTCAGGTGCAGCCCAGTGGTTAGGCTCACAGCGGCTCGTCCCCGTCCCACAGATTCACCAGTGACGTCACAGACCACCTGACGTTGTATTCTGCCCCACGAACCCGTCTGATCCATGCTAAGCCTATCTTGCGCAAGCGTTTTCATTATCCCCATAACTTACACGTCCCACATCCCCCTATAATCTGTTTAGCATATACCATCCTTGACCTCCATCTTCTGTTGTTACACCCACACACTTCCCTCTAATGCTAATTGTACAAGACCCTCGTCTCTCCCTTCTCTTAGTCAACGTCCTCCATATTGTTCGCTTTTCTCCTATTCTGTTTACAACTTCCTCGTTTGTGATTCTATCCACCCATTCATCTCATTTTCCTACAGCACCATATTTCAAAGGCTTCTATTCTTTTCGTTTCATCAACTCCTATCGTCCACGTTTCGCCCCAATATAAAGCCAAGCTTCACAGAAACATTTTTAGCATATTAGCCGTAAGTAAATTCCTCTTCCTAACCATCCTACTCTAGTGGGCAGAATTCATTTAGTCCCTTCAAAAGTCACTTCCCAGTCTTGTTATTCAAGGTTTTCCACAGTTTATTAATCCTGATGTTTATCTCTTTCTCTAGGACCACGTTCATGCCACTTATTATTTTTCCATAAATTAATTTTATAAGCTTACTTCCCAGTTGCACTGCACGGGCGACATTTCCTCGCTGCTCAATCTTTGTGGTATTATATTGTTCTATGAAATGCGGATGTCGACACGCAGCATCCAGTGCGATAGGAACCGAAGCAGTGGACAACGTCTCGGCAGTTCTCGTCGAGATGGTGCGCCTACAGGTCCTCCTCATCCTCATCGCCGCTCTGACAACAGCAGCAGCAGCAACAACGGCAAGTAATCACATGATTGTCGTTCTATCTTGCGCTAGACTTTTCATTTCCTCCCTTACCTACGTTGCGTATTCCATCCTTGACCTCCCACTTATGTTCACTTACCTCTAATACTAGTTTTACGAAACCCTTTCAAATTCCTCCATTCCCCTATTCTCTTACGAACTTCCTCATCAGTGATTATATCTACTATCCATATCATTCTCCTACAGCACAACATTTCAAAGGTTTCTATTCTTTTAGACATCCTTGTACTACCACCTGCGTATTTCATTCCCATTGTTCTTCAAATAGCACGATACATGTTTTCCAAATTGAGACGCGCAAGTTGGGAAAATTGATGAACGGGTGAATTTCCCTTTAGATGTTTCTAGACGTTCAAAAAAAGAGAAAATTTAATGTAACATAACGTCGTCGCTTTCCGCCTTCCTGTTTCGTTGTTTTCAGTCCCAACCACTATTAACATGCTTCATCTTCATTTTATACGGCTTTTGTTATGGGTGTATTTTTAAAAAAAGAAGATTTTATCTTCGCAACACTTGTAATTACCTCAAATTCGTTGCATTCAATTCCCTGTAACAATTTCAAACCTAATTGAAATTGAACTATGAAACTTTTTTTTTCAATTTAATTTATTTGTTCCAAAATCGCTTTCGCGGTTCAACCATTAACATTACAGTTGCTGTTGTTGTGGTATTCAGTCCTAAGACTCGTCTGATTTCTACCCTCCATGTTAACCTATCTTGCGCTAGACTTTTCATTTCTTTATAAATATAGCACAACCCACATCCTCCCTAATCTGCTTAGAGCATTCCATCTTTTTCCTCCGTCTTCTCTACACTTCCCTCTAATGCTAATTAATTTATTGCGTGTTTCTCAGTCTGTGTGTGTGAGACATCATGTGTGTCCGTACTACACTCCATTACCTTACTTTTCCCTCTATTAATCCTCATATTGAGCTCTTTCTCCAAGACCACGTTCATTCCATTTATTGTTGTTTCCAAGTCTCCTTCTAACTCCCCCTTATATTACAATATCATAGGTAAAGGGTAAGGTTTTTATTTCTCCTCCTTGTAGTATGATTCCTTTTTAACTTTCTTCATCGCCTTTTCTATATATAAGTTAAAGAGCATAGACATCCTTGTCTTACTCTTGGTCTTCTATTCTCTTTACTGCTGCCTGTCTCCTGTAGAGGTTACGTGTAAGTCTCCTTTCTTCAAAATCCTTAATAGCGTGTTCCAGTTCACATTATCGAACGCCATTTCTAAATAAACAAATGCCACGAACGTAGGCCACTTTTTTCGGATCCAGTCTTCCAAAAATTAATCGCAAAGTCAACATTGCTTCTCGCGTCCCTATATTCTTCCTATAAACCAAACTGATCTTGTCCTAACTCGAATTCTTTTTTACGTTGCATTCTGCTGTTTACTATTTTCGTTAATTTTTTGCATGCTAGGGATAGTAAACTAATTGTTCTGTGCTGTTTGCATCTATCAGCGTTCTATGCCGTTCATCCTCCTCCATTGCTACTTGTTTTATTTGACTTTGTGATCGTCAAGTGGTAATAAGCGGGGAATTTCCTTTCTTTTCGCAGCTGGATGACCTGCTCCTTGAAGAGTACGAAATGGACGCACTCGGTATCCAAGATACATACAAGGAAATATATTATTATGAATGGAGACTTTCAATTAATTCAACATATGGCAACATCTCATCCGTGTCTCTGCCCCTAGCATATGAGGTGAGTTGTTTTCCCATTGCTTAACACTTCCTAACGCCGCCCATTCTCTCCCTCGGCTCCTCTTTTATTCAAATTAATTTATCCCAGCAAATCGTGTGTCTTGTTCCAGATTCTTGACTATGTGGAGCATATACATTTGAACATGATGTCCGAGTTGGCTTCCTCTGTGGGCCGCATGACTCTGCAGTCTCTGTTAGACGACCTCAACAGGCATTGCGCTCCTCACCTGCGGACGTCCATCACGGACCTCAGAGACGACGTCAGCGTCAGTCATCACACGGGATTCTTACACCTATCTTGTGCAAGCCTTCTCATTTCAAGATGACAACCAAATACCACATCCTCTCTCATCTCTTTAGCGTATTCCATCCTTGTCCTCGCTTCTCTGGCTAACTCCTACTGCATATCGTCCACGTTTTTGCCATCTTCCATGACTTCCAACCATCATTACTCCTGCAATCATTCCACTATCACACTTATATTACCCGTAAGTAATTTCTTCCTTGCCCTGTGCTGTCCTTTAACATCCATCAAAATATTGCTTCCCAATCTAACATCCTATGTTATAGAACCGTTTCCCTTTCTACTCTCCATTACCTTGGTTTTCCTCTATTAATTCTCATATTCCCTTTCTAACAGCCTTCGTTATTCCTCTTATTTCCCATACTACACTCTATTACCTTGGTTTTCCCTTTATTAATCCTCATATTGAACTCTTTCTCCAGGACCACGTTCATGCCATTTATTATGGTTTCCAAGTCTTCTCCTGACTCCCGCTAATAATAAAATATCGTCGGCAAAGCGTAGGGTTTTTATTTCTTCTCCTTGCAGTATGATTTCCTTTTACATGTTCCGTTTTAACTTTTTTAATCGCCTGTTCTATATGTAAGTTAAACAGCCATGGACAGCATCCTTGTCATACTCCTTTCTTGATTACGGCTTTCTTTTCTTGGTCTTCCGTTCTAATTACTGCTGCCTGTCTTCTGTAGAGGTTTATCGATATTTTATTCCTGTTCTTTTCAAAATCCTTAACAGTGTGCTCCATTTCACATTATCAAATCTTTTTCTAAATCAACAAATGTCAAGAACGTAGGCCTGTATTTTCTTAACCTGTCTTCTAAAATTGAACGCAAAGTCACTATAGCTTCTCTTGCCCCTACATCCTCCCTAAAACCAAACCGATCTTCTTCTAACTCGCATCCTCCTATATACTATTTTCGTTAATATTTTTCACACATGAGATGCTCAACTAATTGCCGTAGTGTCCTTCGGTATGGGTATAATTGTGTTTTTACTAAAATCTTGTGGTATTCTTCCTTTTTCGTAGATTTCCTGAACAGCCATGACATTGCTACTTCTGCGGATGATCTTATCAACTCCCTTTCACCTATGCAAACGTAAGACGTACAGTTCCTCACCCCTTTTTTCTCATTTATTCCTTAAGACTCAGTTTACTCATAACTTAATCCTCATCACCTGGTTTCTAACAATAACAAAAAGCTCTAAACGACCTGGAAATCTGGGGTGGAATAAACCCCTTCCAAATCTGTAATAATTACATTCATCCTTGAAACCAAACGCCACCTTACTCATTCATTCTATCTTTTTGGTTCCCAAATCCCAATTAAAAACACCATCACGTACCTTGGACTTGTTCTATACTTCAAACTTTCCCTGAAACCCTGTCTTACCCACCTTGCATCCAAGATTAGCCTTACTCTGTCCAGTCCTCAACAAAAACGCACCAATCTCCATCTCCACCAAATGACTCCTTCACCTCTCCCTAATCCGCCCCCATATGGGGATCAACTGCCACAACTACAATTCAATCAGAATTCTCCTTAATCAAAAGCTCCATCAATCACTCCAATGAAACTGGCCATAGCAATCCTCCACCACAGACTCAAAAGAAAACTACCAATAGACAACGTCCTTCCCCTCTCCCACTCCTGCAGGTATAACCCAACAATAATTTCTCTCTCAGTTAGCTGCTGGCACCTCACTTCATTCTCTGTTCTTCAAACAACTATTCCTTTATTAAAGTACAAGGTCCTTCCCAGTGAAATGGCATGTATAAATTCCTTTCGGGTTTCCAACTGTGTCAAAGATTTACCAGTGACGTCTCAATGGCTTGCTCTTGCCGTCGTCTTCAGACTGAAGTGTCAAAATCGCGTAAGTGTTAGCATTTATATAGTCTGAGGCAAGTCACAGAAGACCGCCTGTGATTGGCTAGATGTTGTTGACGCAGGAGACTCCCATTGGTCCACTTGCCTTTTCATCTCTAGTCTCCCGTGACTCAGCCCCGCGTCGTTCCTGCGGTGAAACAAAGGCTTCCATGCCAGGCTCCAATTGGAATCCAGAATCTCTATTCAGCAAATTCTCACTGGACCTGATGTTTGTTGCCTCCAATATAATTCAATCCCAGTAGCAATCAGCTCTGAGTCTTGTCGGAAGTTATTTTATGGCTCATGAACAAGGCAATGGCTGACTTATTAGGTTGTTTTAATCGTAGATGTCTATTGTGCTCTTTCCTCTACGGAAACGTCACTGTTAAAACCTTTGACCTGGTTGGAAACCCGAGAGGAATTTATACAACTATTCCTTTACTTATCTTCATCTGATTCCCCCTCCTACCCTAAACTCTATCAATATTCACCGCAAACACTAAGCCAATCAAATATTATCAACTACAATAACATAAATATGTTCACAGCTTTCTCGGTTCTTTGACATTTTAAATGATTGTCAATGGACTTTACAATTTCTTCAAGCAATCATGTCAAATATCTATATAACATATAATAAAAACTGTACTAGCTTCGGATAAAAGTTTTCGCAATAAAGAAAACGACGATTGTTGCAGGATGTTCCTTGTGTGATTAATCGGCTGACGGAAACGTTGGCGTCGAAGTTGCAACTGGCGGTGGAGGCGGGTCTGCAGAATTCGTCCCGCGCATGCGCCCAACAGTCGCTGGCGCTCTGCAGGACCATCGCACGAAGCTGCACCATGGCCTACGAACAGCGGCTGCGGGAAATATTCACAAGCTTCATCCAAGATGACTGGGAACTGGATCGCTTCTATCGATCAAGTCCTCTGACAATGGTGGGCGCTTTCTTCCTTCAATCCGCGTACTTGCTGCTTATCCCCATGACTACCGCCTCAAAGTTCCTGTTGACCGTTAAGGACAAAATTCTTCGCAGTTCGTCCTCTGACGTCTTATTGCTTTCGCATGTGAACCTTTCCAACCTGTTCAAGGACTCCGCGAGACATGTGTTACACGACTACAACAGGATCTACTCGCAAGAGAAGTCGACCGGGGGGATTGTAGAGTCGGAAACTGGCAGACTGGACTCTGCTTGTTCCACTTACAGATACGTCTATCCGGGGGGCTCTCAGAAGTATTTCCGTTACCATTATGATTGCTTTATTGCCCACATTCTTCAGTCTGGTGTAGATCTTTTGAGTTGCGCTTACAAGGATTTGTCTGCTGAAGGACGCCAGAACAATCCTCCTTGGACCTCAATTACAACGCCATTTCTTCAAAGTAAACGTTTATGGTTTTTCCTGTTAGCTCCTTCTTCCTTAATATGGTCATTATTTTAAGTTCTAACATATTATTGTACAAGACTAATTCCTCAGAATATTTCTGCTCATTTTCGCTAGAGGGAGAAGGTACCTGGTTCGTTTTGGACCCGAGAATTGAATTTATTCAGCAACAACAGAAATTAATCGTTCGTAGAAACATACAGTATTATAAAGTTCATTCAGCGATCGCCACTGGCAGGCAGCAGCACCAACAGCTCCTATCCTCCAGTTGTTGTATGTTTCGGGTTCCACGCCCTGCAGCGGAAACCTGTATTTGCTTAACAAGTTTGATATAATTGCAAATACGTTAGACTTCTCCTCCTCCTCAGTCGATGTATGGACTTGTCCACAATAATTTCTCGAGCTAGATCCTCCACTTCTCTTCCTTAATGTAAATCATACACGCTATCATGTCTCGAGCTACAATCTCTTCTTTCTTTTATGTTCGTGTTCTTTTTTTTATTTAGCTTCCATGCCACAGAATACGCCATGGAATACTCATCACAGTCCAATGCTACTCTCAGCAGAATTAATTAAATAATCAAATTCAAGTGCATTTCCTATTTACTTGTTCCCCGTGACAAGTACGATTCAAAAGTCTGATTCATTGAAGAATTAGTTTCATGTCATCCGCATACGATATGCAGCGATACTCCTTGGAATTTAGCCCCACAGAGGTTACAGCGCGCAGTGGCCAACAATGACGATATCGCTGGTGTTGCCATAGCAACGGCTACATGAGCAGTCTACACTACCCAAGCTTTTTATAATAATTTATTTTTAAATATTGCATCTTACTTATAGGCTACGTGACCAATGGCTATAGATATAGCCACGCAGCATCACGACAAATAAAATAACTAACCAATAATACAATTTTTGTAACAAGAACTAAAACTAAGAACTACTCAACTAATGATGGTTACACTCCCGAAATTTAACGTCATGAGACTGTTCTTTCCCTAAAAGCCTGTTTCTAAGTTGCTCAATTTTACCTAAAGTATCAGATTTAATCTCGTGTAACCCACGTTCCATACGTGTTTCCACATCTCAAATGTTTTTATTAATCTGTTCCACCTTGCTGCGAATCAACTCAGCTAAATTTGTAACCTGCTCATTATTATCCCTTCCTATTTGGGCCATTTGTTCCCTATGAATTTGATTATCCCTTACAAGATTTGTGACCTGTGTTTTGTTGACCTCTATAAATTTTGTAAGCTTATTAAACATCTCAGTTTTAAATATAAAGCCTTTTAATATTTATTTGGATCAGGCACTTAAATTATGGAATAAAAATGCTCTGGAATGAATATTCCTACAGGAGGGAGATAAGACACTACATTCAATTGTCAGGTAATATTTGCAAGAGATCAATAGGACATGACATACATGATAAATAAGCTCAGGGAAGAATATAAAAAAGGGAGGGGGGAGTGAACATAAATGTGCAGAAGACAGAAAACATATGTCTAGGAAAAGGCGGGGAAGACGTAACACTGGTAACAGGAAAAATAAAATTTAAAAAATGTGGACTTTTTTTAATACTTGGGGTCAATAATTACAAATGTAGGAAAATGTGAGAGGCAATGGCAAAGAATGTTACACGGAATAATATGGAACAAAAATTTAACAAAGGAAACAAAAATCAAAATCTTTAAGAGCATAATACAGAACATTCTATGTAATGGAAGTGAAACGTGTGGCCCCTGGCAGAATTACAAAAAAATAATAATTAGAACAGTACAATTCGATTGTCTGAGGAGAATTCTTCAAAAAAACAACACAGGATAAAATTAGCAATGAGGTCCTTTGTAGAGAAATGAACGTAAGTATGTCCGTTGTTAAAAGAATTGAAAATCAAACACTTAAATGATATGGTCATGTACAAAGAATGGAAAACAGAAGATGGCCAAAAGAAATATACCAATGGTCACCTCCTGGACCCTGATTAAAGTGGAAAACCCACGTGAAAACCATAATTGAACATAGGAATCTGGAAGAGGGAGATTGGAACTGCAGACAGAAAAGGAAAATTGAAGGCGGAAAACTTGTAAATGGGGGAGAAAGCCGAAGAAGAAAGAAGAAGATAAGCTACTTGTTTGTCCCTGGGATGTTTTCTGTGGCAGTGTTTTCAGGATCAGATATTAGTTGACCACTTGCCTCAAGTTTGCAGCATAGTTGTGCTTCCTCATGATGCTCCGTTCCTCCCGCATTGACTCATGGGTACTCTCTGTCTGTCTGTCCTCGTTTCGGAAAAAAAATATAGAAAGTAAAAAAAGGAAAAATTACCATTTATTTTTGTATTCTATTAATTACTCTTGCTAATGTTAATCATTGTAAAAAGTGTACAAGATTGTTGTAAAACATTGTAATTAAGGCCTGCTATAGGAAACAACAAAGCAGGCTAACAATAGAGAAATAAAAAATAATTTAAAAAAACCTCCACCCTTTTGCGCGTCGCCAATATCGTTCAGGACACACGGAAAGAAATACACTGAATCGTGCGAATTAATATTCGATCATGAACGTTTTCGGACGCAACGGGCTGTAGTCCTTTTTAACTCAAATTATACGGTCGTTTGTGTTTCACCGCACTCACGCTCTTCCTCTGTCAAAGATCTTAACTATCATCTCCACCACCCGTTCTTCAATTTTTCTCAAAGCATAAAAGAAAACTCCTGCGATTGATATTCTTTGATATAAGCAACAAAAATTTAATATTCATTAAACTACTTTTATGGAATAAAATAAACCTTTTAGGTATGATAAAATAATATTTTTGTGTTAATGAAAAAATAAGAATGAAATAAGAATCACCGTTTTTATTTATTTTAACTCGAATTTTTTTTCGCGAACAATAAACTGATAACACAGCAACAATCATCTTACGTAACGTGAGATGACAATCGAAACATGTAGCGGCTGCGAGAAACAAAATGTGTATACAAAAGTAACGGGTCGTTACAAGATACAGCATATATGTGTAGTGGCTGCGTCACAACGTCTCTGACGTCACGGTTGACAGTCCGCAGTCGAGTCCAGGCGCCACCACCGAGATAAATAAGTTCGCATTGCTCCCTCCAGAGCGCACAGCTGTCTGATTGGATGAATGGGTAAACGCGGATATATGAAATTGAGTAGTTGGCGTCTGACAAAAAGTTATTTCTTCACAGAAACCATAAGTTTTATCCAAAGAACTGAATAAAAATAATCTTGAAAAAAAAAAGAACTACTAATGTAACTGACAGGAAAGAACCCTAAATACCTATTAGCAAAACCTTTATAAATCTTATACATTTAACTAATTTTGAATTTTGTGCATCATGAATCACAAAATTTTGAGTTATATATCTAAACTGCAGTGTTCTGACATTCATTATTTTCTGATATATTTGACATCAAATATGTGCTAATTCATCAAAAGTGTTGGAAATGGTTTTATGCAAGGTGTTTTATCTCAGAGTCTGTTTTCAGTAGTTTTTTCTTTACCTCATACAAATTTTATAATTGTTGACTCTAAATGTACAATACTACTGCAGTAGTTCAATAACAAGCCTCTGGGACAGTTTGGGCTTCACATACAAATTCTGTTAATAAATCTTTGTCAAGCAAAGGAATTAAACATTGTGTTATAATTTAATGAATAAATAATTTTAAAAATAGACCTGAAAAACTAATACTACAAAATGTTTTCATTATTTGATTATGGAGGGTTATTTTACTGCACAGATCACAAGTAAGACATATTGTTGTGAATGTGGGCCAAGATTTTTCTGTGTTTTAAAAACAAATTGGCAATATTTACAGCATTGATGGTTACAGGATCATTATAAATAGTGCCTGAAGGAATAATCACAAGGCTGGCAGACAAGTATATACAAATTAAACATTTGCCAAACCAGCTCAGGAAGACTGAAAATGGAAAGGAAGTATTAATGAAACAAACCTAGTAAATTAATCCAGTTTTTCGGGGATTCCATCACTCTCCAGAGGGGAGACAAATTTGTGTATCAATCACAATGGGGTTCTTTAAATTTTTACCAAATACGTAATACCAAATTGAGTTATAATTGCTCCTGTCAGAAGAAATGTAAATATTGTAACATTTGGAAGAGCTATTTTCAGTAGAAATTTATGAATTCCTTATACAATGTTAAATTTAAATTACATTGTAGTTTTGCTTTCAGAGTAAATTTCATCAAAAATTGCACACCTTACAGAAAGTCTTAATAAGGCAATATATGTTAACTCTGAGACTTGACACCTTCTTGCATAAATGCTAACTTTTGTAGTTAAGTTAGCAGTAATAACACAATAACCTATCAAATGATAGGAAGGATGTATAGAAAAAGATGTTTCAGGATGTATAACACCTTCTTGCACCAAGCTCTTCAATTTACAAATTGAAAAAGCACATGTCTAGACAATTTTGAACCCTAAATGCACCATTTATGAAAAATATAATGTAGAAATATGTTTAAGTCAAAAAGAAAAAAATTATAAATGATCTAATTCTCCAGATAAAGATGCAAACAAAACCCACAAGGTGCAGACACCACCAACACAAGTTCTTGGGAGACGAAAGATAGTTGATGTTTAGAGGCAAAAGCAGAAGATTAAAGGAGACGGTTGGGAGGCGGGAGAGAGAAGTTGTTGGCAGACAGAATATGTTGGGAGATGGAAGATAGTTGATGCAGAGACAATGTTGTGATTCGAAGGAGACACTAGATGAACACAAGGTCCTTGGCAGAGGAGAGGGAAGCTGTTTGGAGACGGGAGACACAAGTTTCTGAGAGACGGAAGAAAGGCGATGAAAAAGTTAAATTGTTAGCCGCCGATGAAGGAGAGAGGCTGGCTAATGCTGACCTAAACCTAAAGCTGTTAGCCCCTGGAAGGAGATAAGGGAGTCTCCGCGGCAGAGTTGTCTTTGAGATTCAGCCTGGGCGGTGATGAACAGAGGTCACCCCTGATGCAGTCACCCGCCATCTTCATCATCATCGACGCAGACCGGAGATGCAGAAAATGTATTTTTAATAATGTTACCTTTGATTACCATCTATGCTCATGTTAAAAATTTTATTTACATTAAAATAAGAATTTTAAAGATAAATTAGTCTTTTTGGTTTAGTTATAAATACACAAACGCAATATAATTAAGTAAATTAAATTGAACCCCATCACCATAGCCGGTAATCTTCATTACACAGTCTTCCTCCCTATTCGCACAAACCTTTCGTGTTCCGGGAGTTTCTCCTCCAGGGTCCTCGTAGTTTGTCCACACTGGGAAGCAGCAGAGTGTATTTCTTCACACTTTCCTTTGTCTTCTCAGCTTATTGTTGTGAACGTTGTGGAACGTCTTTCTCGTGGATCATAGGTTTGCACTTCTCAGAATCAGAGACTTTAATATATCACTTTTAGAAATTAAGAAATATTTATTTAATGGAATGAGCATTACAATCTTTATATATATGGACCAACATTTGACTGTATGAACTGTAATATAAATTCCAAATACAAATTTTTCCTTAAATTGTGTAATGTTACCTTCAGCCACATTGAAAAGAAGCTCAATTATTTAATTTCAAAAAGTTGTAATTTGTTACTGAAGACAAAACTTTTCAAAGACTTCCGCCAGAAGAGAGACCTGAGAGTGTTTAAAAGTCTCCCAGGCTGGACTCCTGAGTACCTCAGCTCTGTGCTCCATGAAGAAGTTGATGCAGTGTTGCTTAAGTCTGGCAGCACTGTGAAGGTCAGCCAGGGCCAGGTTCTCCAGGACGTTATCCAGGGTCAGATTCTTGCCCAGAGCTTCCTCGCACATGACCTTGAGCCTCTCCAGCTGGTACTTGGAGGCAGCAGCCAACAGGTCAGGGGCCCAGCCGGTCTGCACGACGTCCTTGCCCGTGTAGATGAACTCCAGCATGGCCTGGAACACGTCGGCGTCCACATCGGTGATTTCCACGACGCCCGTCTCCTTCTCCAGCATCTGGTTGGAGAACATGGCGGCGAAGACCGGGCTCGTGGCAGCGAGGATGTTCTTGTGTGCCTTCAGCTCAGCTCGTGAGCTCGTGAGCTCGTACTGTTGTCAAATAACTATAATTATCCTTGAAATATGTACTTATAGTCAGAGATTCGCGTTAATCTACTATCGGGTCCCCTCACTATTTTATTTCCCTGTGACCTATTTAAATACAATATTTCACACTGTATGCTTTTACTCTTAAAAACTCATTGATATGTTGAATTTTGGTCATTATATTTGGGGTGTTTATAAGTTTTCTTAATTTCAGTCACTAATATGCATCCCTTAGTAAATTGAAACAAGTATTCCAACGTGTTAAGTCGATAAGTACCTGTTCTTTTGCCCTGGAGCGAAGCAATTCTTTTTATGAAGTTATTTCATCAATTTATTTAGCATTTCATGATCGAAAAATCACAATCATTGACAAAAAATTACAAGATCTTTTTTGTTTTTATCTTTCCATTATACTCATTACATTATTCGTTTTGTCAAGGTTGCTGCACGACTCCCTCAAGTGTTGATGAGTCTCCATTATGTTAAGTAGACTACAATTAATTTCAGTAATGTGTTGCAATTAGCGACAGTGTCAAGTGTCAGGAGTCTCAGCTTCATTCAGTACAGTTCATTCGTACAGTAGGCCCCATGTCACCTCGTAGTCCACTCCATAAGCCTGGCGAGGTCACGGTGCCAAGGGGAAGAGTCGTGAGTACGTTATTCTGCAGCTCCACAGTCTCCAGCAGTGGCAGAGATCTAGAAATGGAAATGAATTCATGTAATTCAACAGAAATGTACTCAATCAATATTTATTCATACGTCATTGGAACTAATGTGATGGGAGATTTTTTTTTGCCATAAAATTAAATGTGATAACGAAAGACATTAGTCAAAGTAATTGAAAAATAGAAGGGACATTAAGCCCAATCCTTAATCTTCTGATTATGAAGAACATCCTGAAGATATCGAGAGTGGATTAATAGAAATATGATAAACAAACATATAAGAGGTGTTGACGCTCTCGAAGGAAGAATTGACAAGAGCAGGAAAATACAAAATATGATGAATATCTAAAATCAATAGACAAACTTGGATAACAAAATAAAGATAAACCTGATTGATGAAAACATGGGATGAAAAAAAGGTATAGAGCAGAACAGATTCTTGAAAAATGCGATAGATAGGAATTGAAAAACTGTCAAAGAAGCTTTACTACAAGAAAAGAAACAAGTGGATAGTATATTTTTATAATAAAAGAGAAAATTGACGCACCTTATTAAAAATAAAAGAAACATTCGAAGAGAGGGAAAATATTAGCAAGATCATCAGGACAGCAGATCGGAAGATTTGTAGATTTAGAAAAAGCGTTTGATAATGTCAACTATTACGCAATTTTACTGAATTTAAAAATTAAATAATAAAATATTGAGAAATGTGGCTATTACATAAAATCAACAGAAGGTAGTCAGCTGTAATAAGAATTAAAGATGAAAAAAGCAAACCAGAAATGAAGACAGGAGAATAAGAAGGATTAATCTGCAGACATGCTGTTTGACTTAAATTTAGATCAGGCAATGAAGAAAGTTAAAACGGAAAATGGAAGATAAGAATATGCAAAGATAAGAAACAAAATCCCTGCGCTTTTGTGATTATGTTGTGGTAAAGTGGAGTCAGAAGAAGACTTGCAAACCGTAAGAGTGGGCATGAGAAATAATTCAATATCAGGTAAAATCCACGATAATGGAATAGAAGAAGGTTTTTAGATTGGGAAGGCATATTTTGAAGGAAGTTAAGTAATTCTGCTACTTGGAAAGCGTAATAGCTAAGAACCGTAGAAGTATAGTATACATGAAAATTGGATAGCAAAGGTAAGGAAGGCTTTCATTAAAAATATAAAATTATTCACGGATAATTTAACTGTGAACATTAGGAAATGGTTGTTAAAAATTAGATGCGTAGAAAGAATCCCTAAGATCCGTTCTTAACAGATTAGAGGAAGAAGAAAACATATGGTGGACGTTGACCAACAAATGGGATATTGATCAATAGGTTACGTTTTAAGACGTGGCGGACTTGTAAAATTAGTTTAGGAAGGAAGAGGATGGAATACGATAATTAGGTTACGGAGGATATGACGTTATGTTAGTTATACGGAAATGAATATGACATCAATAATAGAAATTAATATATATATATATATAAGTAAAGAACTAACCAGAAAGTGTCCAAAGCCAACGACGGAATTTGGTTATGCTGGAAGACAACCGCTCAATAGTGGGCGCGTGTAGAAACCAGTCGCTGTCGACGTAATCCAGTGAGGTACTACAGATTACAAACAGAGAAATATTATTTTAAAAACACTTTGTTAATTGGAGATTAAAGAAAAACCCTAAAATACGTACGATGAATCACTCGTCTTGAGGCATGAGTCGACGTAGAATATTGTCTAAAGACCGAAGAATATACTTGAGGCCAACCAGACGTCCTCAAGTTTGGAGCGTGATGACTTTTTCTTTCCTCGGATCCGGCATCTTTCTAGTCTGAAATACAACAAATAAATAAATTAAACATCAAGTAGATTTGTAAAGAGAAATAGAATAGGAAAAGCTTACGTAGGTCTGTTTATTAGGACCAATGCCTGGACCATTTGCGTCCTGCTCTGATCATGGTGATGTCATCCATGGTGTTGCAGTGGTGCTTTATTGTGTTCTGGGAAGAATCATCTCATCACTTATATTTACAATTATAATAGCTACAGTGTTCCATAGCAGAATGTAAGTTGGTCCTTACCTTGAAGTCCTGCAGGACGCGCGCGGGGCGCTTTATCTCGGACATTTCCAAAAATAGACAGTGATTTACCAAAGATTTGTATCCAAACAATGTTACGAATATTTAACAAACAATTTTTAAAACCGAAATTTTGAAGGTCCACGGGGAAGAAAGAAGGAATTTAGTGTTAATATGAAGAGACGATACGTTTTGGAATGTCAATAGGGGTTGTTACTCGATAGGGGGCAAAGGGGTTGGTTTCGTCTCCGCTACAAAAACTTGATATATCTGAAAAGGTAAGGGAGGGAGCGCGGACGGACATATCATCGCAGTCTTCCATGTCCGATACATCGTCGATCGGGAAAATCAACGGAAATTTATAATTCATTATTTCTTCCCTCGTAAACAAGGGACGTGGAGGAGGTTGGGGAGCTGCTGGGGGCTCCGACTCAACAGAGTCCTCAGGGGTCTGGAAACACAAACAGCACAACAGTCGTCGAAACATTGTTTTGAATGCAAAGCTTTAGCAAACTCACCTTTTCCCCTTTTTCTCTCTTTCTCTCTACTTTCCGTCAGATTCTCTGTGTCTCGATTCGCAAAGCGCAAGAGCTTCAATTGAAGTGATGCTAGGTAACGGAAGTATTGTTGACCGTAGACGCAAATCCTCAACAATGTTGATTAAAACGTTTAGTAATTTAATATATTCCTACTTTGGCATGCTTTGGACAACCACAGAGACTACATTGGGACCAGAAGTTCTAAGCCGCGTTCCTTATGAACTTGATTTTAATTAAATCAACGCTATATTTTTATATTGAACTCATTTTAACATTTATATTTCTGTAACAAACACATAGTAAACACAGACATGTGTGAAATCTATTAGACATTTCAGACTCGTTCTGCCACGTTTGTTTCATACATGGAAATATTATTTTTCCTCTCGATACCGAACTGAAGTATTTTCACAAAATTACTTTCTTTATAGGTGCTTGCAAATTGACAGAGCAAAGTTGTAATGTGTTTGTGAGCTCAAATGGAGAATAGAAACACAAGATTGGGATTTTTTTATACTTTCTTTGTGAACAAATTGCTTACTCCAGTAGACGCGCAATATATTCCTTCTTGATATTTTTATATGATGCATGAGTGTGGATACAATTACGATCAGACTGTAACATTGATCATATCAATTAGACTTCCTCCGATTTGAACAGTGAATTAATAGAAGCAGGAGAGAACAAAGAGTATTAGACATGTGACTAGTTACTCTTGAATTCGCAAATTTATATCACTATTTATTACTTTTTTTTGTATAAGAAAATATGCAGTTAATATGAATTTTTTTAGTGTCAATTTTAAAACTGTAATTTAATATATTATCTTGAAAGTTGGAAATATTGAGCTAACTATAAATTCAATTTCGGGTAATGATATGAAATACAAAACCCACACATCAGATTTAACATACTTGTTCAAATTATAATAAGTTTCCAACATTATAATTATCAATTATTTTTTATAACAAAAGAGAAAGTATGTCAGGTGTGGGGAATAATAAATTCTGTTTGGATTGTAACAGGTAAGAGCGACAGAGCGGCGCTGGACACAGAGGTAGAACAAGTCAAAAAATTTGTACGTGTCACAAGAAAACTAGAGGCAAACTGAATAATTGGTCCTAATTTCTTAATAATTCAGAAATTCATTTAAAATATGAAATTTTAAGTAATGAATTACAACGGTTTCATTTTTTATTTTAGTAGTTTTATATACGCTTGGCTTCATATTCGTCAGCTGTTCCATGACATCATTATATGGTACGCAAATGGAATAAAAACCTCACTGAAAACAAACCAAATTAATTGTGTGGGTCTGACAATACATATATTTATTAAACTTGCCACCATTTTTAATTGACTAATTTGGCTGCCATCAAGCCCAAAAAAAGTATCGTCAGCGTGTGGTGGGGAGTTCAACAAAATTTAATATTAAGATCAGAGCGGAAATTGAAAAGTGTGTATAGTTTAAAAAATAAGTGTTTAATTTTTTTCTTTTTTATCTTACTTCTTGAACGGAATTAGCGAGTTAAACTTTTTATCACAATTCTCTTCTTGGCACTCAATAGACAGCCTTTTAATATTGTGCATGCTTGCAGAATGATTTGAGAGAACTTTCTTGGACGGAAAGGGTTTATCACAAATGGAACAAGTGAATTCTCCTATAGTTTTGGCCGTGAGTGCGTAACTTTGTCTTGAGACAGACAAATACCTCTTTTGAGTGAATGATGCACCACAAAGGTCACACAGAAAATTCATTTCTTTGAGCGGATACAATTTACAACCTATGAAAATAAAAATATTCAGTTTTCAGAAAAGTTGTAATACGCGAGAAACTATAATTAGTGAAAGTGTTATTTTCGTACCTCAAGGTGAAGAACAATAAATGTTAATAAGTTTTCAAAGGCGATGGCTAGCAGCTCAAGAATTCCACGTGATGAGTGAATTAGAATGTCGGCACTACACAATTTGAAGCAACCTGAGAAAATAAAAAATTCACAATTATCAGAAAAGAAAGTGTATGGAGAATAACCACGTGGATGAGAGTGAATTAGAATCAGCTCTGCGCCGAACCGCAAACAACCTGTGAAAATAAAATAAGCACAATTATGATTAAAATAATAGTAAGTGAATTTGATTAGTTAGAGCGTATATGCTAGTAGCTCAAGCTAATAAAATTCCACACGGAGAAGAATAACACAGTCAGCACAGAAATTCCAGAAGAATGAGGGTGAATTTGTATTAGGCTAGGTTTACGCGTAAAGCCGTGTCCACACTTGCGAGCAACGAACCGAACACGATGCTGTGCGCATGCGCAACCTGATGTGCGCATGCGCTAGATCAGCCAGCCAGAGTTGCTCGCCTCGCCGTGTTTCCCCCATCTGTTGTGTGGTATTTTGACGAAACATCAAAGGAGGAATGCTCGGTTCGCGTGCCTCGTGGTGTGGACGACAGACGAGTCGAGCTCTTTTCCTTGTACCAGAGATCATAGCTAACACCTTGGCTCGTGTTCTGTGCATCATTTGCGATATAACATCAAGATGGCGATGATGATGATGACGTCATAGGAGGATTGTGATTGGTCCCGACAAGAGCGGACTCTGCTGTTAGGAGCCACACAGCTATATGCATGATGGGACTTAAGATGGCGTAAAACTGAAACAAACTCCGCGCCTCTCTCTCACACAAAATCATTAAATCCATAGTCAAATTTATTTTGAAAATACTTCACATAATGAGGCAATTTTGCCTTGTTACTTTAATTCTCATGGCGTCAAGTATCATTACACGGGGTGAGTTCAATTAACAGTTATCTACATTTACCATTGGATATTAATCCTAAATTTCTTTCATATACAAGTAAAAACATTTAAAAATATGTATTACACGTGTTTAAGTTTTTACAATTATCTAAAAAAGGATGAAAGCTTGCAAAATATGGATTACTCTAATTGTATTTCAACCGCCGCTACTGCTCGACCACATTAATTTGTAAATGTAACAATAGTTAAAAGAAATACATAAGAATTTTTGTATCATTAAGTCAGTTGCAATTATCCCTTAAATAAATTAACAATGAAAGATGTGAAATTATCACGTGACAAATAATTATGAACACTAAACTTTAGGTGTGTGTGGTTTTATGAACATCAGTATTGTTAAATGAAATCAATTTCTAAATTGTAAATAAAATTATTATAATTAAGTTTTCATTTTTAAAAAAATATTATAAGTTGTTTTCTATTACATTAAATCGCAATATAAATAAAATAAACTACTCGCTTCCTATATGTTGCGTTTAATAAATCTTTCCTCGGCTCAGTTCCTTACAATCAAATCTCTTGCTGCTCGCTGCTTGGAGTAAGTAAAGTGTCTTCAAAGATGATGATCGACTCCTTGCTCGTGGCTCGTGTTCGCTCGTTGCTCGGTTCGCGCGCGCGTGTTCGCTGCTGCTCACTAGAAGGACGAGACGAGCCGAGCAAGTTTCAGCTTGTTGCTCGGTTCGTGCTCGCAGCTCAGCACTGCGCTCTGGCGGTGCAATGCGAACAACTTGACGATCTAATGTAGCCGTGTGAACGCGGCAGCCATAGTGATGAAGCGTCTCTCATGTTTGCTGCCAGAGGTCTCACAGTCAACGCCGCCGCTGCAGTGGTGTGGCATCTCTTTCCCGAGCTCCTTGGAAGTAAGCCTGAGCTTCATGGTCGTCGTCGCTCTTTACCTTCTCGCGGCATAATAAAGGAGGAGGATATCTGGAAGCGGAGGAGTGAACGACCGAGGTAAGGCCGCGCTTACGTCATACAGTGAAATGCCTCATGTGATATCCCATTGGATAAAGTTAAGGTGACGACACGAGGTTCAGTGCGGAAGATAACAACAAGCACAATGGTATATGTAAAGAAGACGCTGAGAGGAAAAAAATCCAGTTGATAATGGCTATGGCCGAAACGTCCTGAAAATAAATAACATATTGAGATAACTCTTTTGTGGTTTTTATCCACAATATATTAATTATATATAGTTGTTTTTTACATTAAATATTAGTAAATAAAAAGGGGAACAGATAACAGGCAGCGTTGTAACGGAGTCAAATAACTGTAAAAATATCTTGGGATCACGATTAGTAAAGATTTAAATTGGGGTAATGAGGTGAACCAACGAGGTAAAGGAGGCGCTGCTGCTGCTGCTGCTTCACAGGGTCTTGAAGGAAAAGCACGAGAAAAACCCCAAGATTTCTGCTTACAAAAACAGGGCTCGTCAGGACAGTTATAGAATATGGGGGGGTGGAAGGTGTGGATAACGTGTAGAGATCCACATCAAAATGAAAACACACTACTCTAGCGTTGGAAAAAAAATATACAAAAACGGGGCTGAAAAGATGTTTTGAGGGGTGGTGGTCAGGTGATTCGCCATGAATCCTCACGATTCATGGCTCACGTCATCAGGGGGACTCGCGTAATACAGTGAAATGCCTCACATGGAATCCTCTTGGATAAAGTAAATAAAAAGCGTACAGATAACAGAGTGTTGTTATGGGTAGAAAATTTATTTTAAACGGCAGATCGCAAAAAGGAGAGGAAATTTTCGGGTTGAGGCAGTGAAACGTAGAGTCGGGAGTTCCTCAAGGCTCTGCAATCGGACCGTTACTGTCTTCAGTGTTTATGAATGAATGACTTGCCGAACAATTTAAAGTCGAGGACGACTGCACCGACATCTACACAAAGTTAGATAAGGCACGAGCCAGACGCGATAACGTTACGGTAAGACGTAGATAATAAGGTGAACACGAAAATAATTTGATAATTAATGCAAGGGAAAAGGCAGCTCAATCTCGTTTACAAAACGCAGCTTGAGTTTAGAATAGGCGGGAGGGGGAAATTAACTCCAAGGGACGACGAGCTGGGGGATATATTACAACAACAACAACAGACTTGGGTGGGAGGAACAGCCTGCGATTCCTTACATTTCACAATGGGGGACCTTGGAAAAAAGTAGGGAGACCTACTTTGGAATAAGGGGCGGCTTGTTGGTATCCCTATAGAAAATATCAAATGGGATCGTTAGAGAAAAATGAGGAAAGGGCAACGAGTAGGACCACAAAGGTCATTGTAACGCGAAAACGTAGAACATTGTCACCGAGGAGGGAGAAAGCAAAAAATTGGAATTAGTTCCAACATAAATAGATGGGA
The DNA here is from genome assembly GCA_034510155.1 of Eucriotettix oculatus. Lineage (NCBI taxonomy): Eukaryota > Metazoa > Arthropoda > Insecta > Orthoptera > Tetrigidae > Eucriotettix > Eucriotettix oculatus. Next base: position 3,018 of record JAEMUL010000020.1, on the reverse strand, counting down.
TCATCAATTCAAAGTAAAATGTAGAAAGAAAGAAAAAGAAACAGATGTCGTATTTATTCCCGGTGAATATTAAATAGTAGTTGGCCTTCCACCCGGGTCAGGTTTGCATTTTGCCACGACGTTTCGACGCTCAAGTGACAAAGGGTGGAAGAGATCTTTACAATTGAAACGTCGTGGCAAAAATAAAAAATACAAACCTGACCCGGGTGGAAGGCCAAGAACTATTTACTAAAAAAAATTCAGATGTTGGCAAATTCTCATTCCTTAAGAGGAACATCAACCACTGTGGAATAATAAACCAGCGGCAGGAGTATTTGGGGGGGAGAGAAAGAGGGGGAGGGGGAGAGAGAGGGGGAGAGAGAGAGAGAGAGAGAGAGGAAATCCTCTGCAAAATTTCGGACAAATCTGAGAAAACGTGTGAAGTTATCCTCAATAATGTAAATCTATAATTGAATTTAAATGTTAAAGCCAGAGGGAAGTGACGTGTTAAGTTAATAATATCGCAGGTTTTCCCAAGGTATTTGTTATTTTAGCAACTCTTTGGCTTCCTAATGCAAGTGTTAATTCTTGTAGTGTTTCTCTTCTCTTTACTTCAAGGATGTTGTTGTGGTTTTCTATCGTGAGACTGATTCTAACCTATACTGCGCAAGCCTGTTCATTACCGCAAAGCTACCACAACCAACATCTTCCCTAATATGCGTAGCGTATTCCGTCCTTGGCCCTCCCTCCTCTGTTCTTACCCCACACAGACACTTCCCTCTAATGCTAGAGCATCGTGCCTTAAAACTTGGCCTATTAATCTATCCCTTCTCTTAGTCAACGTTCTCCACATTGTTCGCTTTTCCTCTGTTCTATTTATAACTTCCTCGGTTGTTATTCTATCCACCTCATCTCATTCTCCTACAGCAGCACATTACAAAGAGCTTCGATTCTTTTCCTTTCCCCCCCAACTCCTGTCGTCCACGTTTCGCACCCCATATAACGCCACGCTCAGTACCAACATATTCTCCCATACTACACTCCATTACATTGGTTTTCCCCCCTCTATTAACCCTCATATTGTATTCTTTCTCTCTCCAGGACCACGTTCATGCCATTCATTAAGGTTTCCAAGTCTTCTTCTGACTCCCCCTAATACTGCAATATCATGGGTTTTTATTTCTTCTCCCTTTCCACATTCAGTAATTTCTTTCTTCATCGCCTGTTCTATGTATAAAGTTTTTTTTTGGCGAGGGCAGGTGAAAATCTTGTAAAGACACTATCTGAGGGTCGGAACTGGATAGTAGTGTGGGATTCTACTCCTCCCTCCATTCCTTTCCAACTATGACTGTGTGTGTACCTTCCTGTGGGATCGGCTTTAGACATTACTTCACAGGAAGCAGTCTGTCTCTCTCTCTCTCTCTCTCTCCTTTAAACATTATTATTTCTCTCTTTTTCGTAATTTCTTAATCTTTGAATCACTGTAGAGGTGAATATGCGCTTACTTTATTCCAGGTATTAGGTGGTGAAAGCAGCAGCAGCATAATTATCTGGTGTTGTTCAAGTTCCAATATCGCTTTCTGATGCTCGTCTCCCCCCTACATATGGAAATCTCGAGCAACTGAAAAGCACACACACACACACACACGTGTTCTGTTGTCTCACCTTCAGGAGGTGAATTATCTATGGCAACCCTGTACAAGTCTGCAGCAGCAGCCGTCGGGAGTGTTGAGTCAGGTGATGATAATAATTCACTTCTCCGTGTTTCCGATCAATCCAGTCTTTAATTGATCTTATTAACCTACGGAGTCCATCGGCCCTTTATTGCTGGACCACCTTATCATCATCCCAACGTTGCGTTGCCATTCTTCACGTCTCTCTCTCTCTCTCTCTCTCTCTCTCTCTCTCTCTCTCTCGGCTTCCAGACCTCTGTTTGTTTCTAGTCTGCGGCATTCATCTACCGGAGGCATTGCACCCACCTATATATATATATATATATCATGCACTGCATCATCCTTGTCTTCCTCCTTTCTTGATTACGGCTTTCTTTTTTTGATCTTCTATTGTAATTACTGTTGCTTTTTTTCTCGTACGTATCTAGGACACTGTAATGATTACCTTGTCGGCTTTCAGGGTGAAAATTCATGTACTGCGATTACAGAGGCAAAGGTAAGAGGATTTTTCGCAACGCTTTAACAGGACTGAAAAATGTCGCGGTGTTGTTTTATTGTAATCAGGACGGCGCTGTTAATAATCACCTCTGGGAATGTCACGGATTGCAAACGACTAGGAAAAATAATATTTAAGTAACTTGTCATGAATAACTATATGCTTTACTGGGCTTAAATTCCCCACTAACTTAGTTTAGAATTCAGTGCACCTAGAATTAGGACTGTGAGGATTGTGATTAGTGAATTGGTAGGTAGGTGAGGTTAGCTTAGCTCAGGTTTTGGAGAACGGAGAGGTGTTAAGTCGGCTCGGGTTAGCTCAGCTGGTAGAGCACCCACCCGGCTGGACATCGCAAGGTCCTGGGTTCGATTCCCTGGTCCACCCGGGTTGACATTTTTCCATTCCTATCTCTCTATAAAATATTTTATCAAGATGGAATTTACAAATTATCAAAAATATATATATATATGTATTAAAAACCAATAAATTTACATGAGACTTTTAAATCGTGGTGCTCTTTGTGGGGTGAATTGAGAAGCTATTTGGATTTGCAACGGCAATAGGCCTGGCAAATGTGAACTCATTCCAGTTCAAAACAACGATACCCGCGAAGTATCTGCATCTGCGTCCCGATGTGGCGTAGATGGATGATGATGATGATGGCCGGTGGCTGCTTCAGGGGATGACATCTGTTCATCAATGTCCGGGTTGAATCTCCTGGTCAGATCTGGCGGAGACTCCCTTATCTCCTTCCGGTGGCAAAGAGTTTAATTTTAGGTCAACATTAGCCGCCAGCCTCTCGTCTGCCAAAACCTTCTGTTCATCTGCTCTCTCCTTCTATTCTCGACATCGTCGTTCTTCCGTCTCCCA
>JAEMUL010000019.1:0-76995 GCA_034510155.1 Eucriotettix oculatus | reverse complement strand
TTCTATATTCCTGTAAATTATATAGTCGTCTGAAAGATTAAACTGATTACGCTGACATTGAGAAACAAAATTGCTGTATAAAAATTTTCACAAGTAAATAAATAACCAAACAAGCAGTGAGCTTAATTTTTGTTAATATATTAACAATTCGAGCAGTATTTTGAAGAAGAAATTCCTACACAATTTGAGTTTTATTTACGTAAAATTCTTGAAACGCTGTAAAATGTTCTGACGTCGTTAAATAGCTGCCTTGAAATCAAGACGACAGGACCAGACCAGAATTCAAAGTTCTTGTTTCCTGTTTTCGAGCAAACAAGCATAATCAGGAAACAAGCATAAGGCATTTGCTCACGTGCAGTTTCCAAACGAGTCCGTCATGTATTTGCGTTGTAAATCTGGAATGTAAACTCGCCAACGCTGGTCAAAAATACACAGTTTGTACATAGACCTCGTTGTGATTCCCACGTGTTAATGACGGACAACGTACCACAAAAGAGATCAAAGAAATTGCTATGCATCTAACATTCTATTACAAAAACATAAAAATACTAGCGAATAGGTCAGAAAAAAGAATATTTATATTAAGTTCAAAACTACAGTTCAAACCACAACGTTTCGTCCAGATATTGAGAAAACATCAGGTGATACATTTACAGTAATGAGAAAGAAAGGAAGCTCATTTAATAAATTTCTAATTGTCTCATTTACAGCACTGAAGCATTGTAATAGGTGATATAAATTCAATTAATTAGTCAAAAACTTAACACATTTCAGATTACAAAATAATTTTGATAAATTTTGAAAATTCACTGCTCAATTTTTCGTGAAAGTATATTTGTTATCTAATGATGTACCAAACTCGTGACGAAACGTTGAGCGTTTTTTGGCATACTGTCACGCTAAATGTTATTATTGAATTTAACACTATACTCAAAATCCATTTTCTAACGTACAAAATGAAAGAAAATTAAAAACATAATGACTCAAAAAGGAGACAAATTTTTCAGCACAATGAGTTTTACAATTTAGTTTTAGCAATAATGTGAATTATGCTGGTGAATCATGAAACGAATGCAATAATGTATAATACGAAAGTGAATTTGATCGGTTAAAAACAGCGAGGGGAAACGTACTCCGCTGACGCGACTGAACAGCCGAAACACCATTTTTCCAAAGAACAAATAATTGGCTGCAAAAGGTAGAGCCATTATTGCTGCATGGCGTGCCTCAAAGTTGAAGCTACGATAAAAGGTCGAAAATAGATTAATGGGTGCAGATAATTTTGATGTATATTGAAACGAATAAGGTCATTTCAAGCATTTCCATGAAACACAGTCTGCTCATAAATACTTACACAATGTAAAATCGTAATCAAAAAATACGAAAAATATAATATCCACACATGCTCGCAGTTATTTGCGTCATTAGTATTCTAAAAAATAAATTGTTGCGTTTCAGAATCCAAAAATTAAAATAAATATAACAATCAGCTATTTATAATGATAGCCTATTTTAGTGATACAACCGTTACACTCCAAGGTAATAAAATACGATGAAAGAAAACGTTGCTTCGAATTAAATATCCAGAAATATAATTACGTTGGTGGTAGTGACAAAACGGGGCTCAGTATCTTGTTAATTTGAAATGAAAATTAAATAACAGCACTTTTCAAGTTCGGCAACCGTATACAGAATTATGTCAAACAAATGTCTATACAAATTACGTCAAGTTTACTAGAAGAGAGATAATGAACGTCATAATATGCTTATAGAGTAAGAACAAGTATTTTAGGTATATTAACTACGAATTACGAATAATTAAAAACTTTTAAAACCTTTGTTAGTCCTCATGTGAGAACTAATACAGTTCTTTGAAGTTTTAAATTAGTGTTTTAAGTATTATACAATAATTGTCTAATACCGTCTGACTGAACTCTATTAACGTAAAATATTGTTTGCATATCTATGTTCAATGTTTATAGTAAAATTCCACCATATTTATTTCAGCCCCTGACTTGCTGCAGTCGTTGTTAGACGTAATATTTATTGCACGAAAATTTGCACATGAATCATGATTTGATAACGCGCGTTCGTCTTTAACTAATGGGTATTCTATCAGTTGTTGACAGTTCGCCGATCAATGACGGTTCGCTGACAGAATTTGGTGACACCCGGGATTCTTTTAGTGAGCAGTATTTCATACGTAGAGGATTAAAAATTATTAATTACCTGCTGCTTTCACTTCCAAGCATATAAAGCTGAATATTTTTCAACGACGATAAGGTCCATATTTATCGTCAGTTTTGAAAACCGGAATGTAATTCAACCCATTCAATGTTTTTAAATCACATTTGATGGATTACATCAGGGCTGTCCACATAATTAACTCCCTCAAACGTGAAGAAGTGTTTCGGTCAGTTTTGGTTTAGTCACAAAATTACTACCATGGTTGCTGAAGGTAAACTTCAATACTAGCAAGACAAGTTGATATTGGTTTTTTAAATATTAACTATAAAATTTTTCTTTTTTGTGAAAGTGACTGATATTTTCAACGACTACTTCAGGTAGAAACCTATGCCAACCAATTAATTTATTACGGTAGACAAATGATTCTGTTTGACAAATGACCTACATAATCTCCATAGATATTATATATATGTTATCAAGTTGGTTATATAATAAATAACATTTTTTCCACAGTTATTCTTTCCAGAAATATGTACTCATAAATGAAGCTGCTTTAGAATAACAACTGAATAAATGAGACGTTAATATGTACTGAAGCATATTTTAAAAAATAATTTGATTATTATAGAAATTCAAAATATAGATAAGATCAATTTTTATTTCAATTTGGAAGTCAGTTTTTAAGTTTACATTTGACATTTGAAATCTGGAATATAATATACCCTTTTCTGCTGAAAAATGATGTGCAAATAAAAGAAAATTATGATTTTTCCACAAAAAATTTATGAAATTTCTTCTTTAATTACACAATGTGTTTTAAAATAATACATTTTATTAACGAGTCGTATAACAGATTTGAACACAAAATTTGAATAATCTTTAACATAAAATAGATGTTTCAACCATTTATTGTCGTCCTTCTTAATAAACTGAAGATATAAACGTTAAGAATATATAATCAGAGAATAGCCTAATGGTAAAATTAACAAATCACCATTTAATTGTTTTAAGTAGACAGTGAATATATTACTTTTAATATACTTTAATATACTGAAATTAATTTCTTCTTAAAATTTATCAACATTAAAAGTATGAATTTGTTCCAAACAATGTTTGGTCTTGTTGATGCAACCAAAAGTAATCTAATAAAATATTTGGTAATTGGAGAGTGCTTATCAGTAGAAAATATTTAAATTGTCTCTCTCTTTGACTGTACAGCCCAATGAGGGCCTGGGCCTACCGAGGCGACTGCAGACTGTCATCTTGCACGACTCATTCTGAATTCGGAGTGACGCGTGGTCAGAGTATCTATTCTCCAATAGTCTCAATCACGGTCTTCACGACCATGACGACACAATTTAAACGTAAATTTAATATTACAACAATACTTATTGAACACATTAAGTAAATCATCCATTTTATCAGAAGGAATTATATAGAAAATATCATTCACATGTTTGCAAGAAGCCAAAGGTTTGAAGTTAAGCTTTCAAATACAAGAATTTTTTAAGTCTCTCATGACAATTTCGGCGTAAAACGGTGGTCTTAAAACGTCTACTTTATGTTTAAAGAATTTCAAAATTCTATGTAAAAATCTGTTTTATGGGTCGCTAATTCTACTTTTGATTTTTTATTCACAGATGTAAATGTTCATATAATACATTTTTATTGATGGCTGTACAAAATTTCTTACTGTATTGAATTTCGAAAATTCTTACGTCTTATTTTTGAGTTACGTAAATATAGTTCATTTTGAACTGTTTATGTTTCGTTATTTGTATTTATTTGTTATTTTTCAACTTGAAGACTCATTTCAGTGAGCAATCAAGTGTAGCATAAATGTTGACAAGTTCTGTCACAAATTTTTGTGTAAAACGAAACAGTTTGTTTTTTAACAGATTATTTTAAAATATTTAAAACATTCAGGATCGTAGGGATCGTGGAAGGTCTACAAGTGGTCTATCCTAGTCGATTCCCCGTGAGGAATCCCTTGTAGAGCCTTACCATAGACATGTTGACAATTTCCTATATTACATTCATTGAGTCCTAATTCAGTGAAGAATGGATATTATGTATAAATTGTTCAAAAGTTCAATAAAAGCATTTCTTTTGTTCCTGAATTCAGGGAGAGCAGAGTAACTAGAAACCACGGACTATGGTTTAAGGAACGTACCCGGAAATAAATTAAATGAGATGCAGTGAAAACCCTACAATACTTTTTGGCCTCTTGATACCTGCCCTACGCCCTTCCAACACTACGAGGAAATGATGATTCATTTCGACCATTTTCCTGTTACCATGGCCAACCAAACGATCATTAAAACCCATAAACATAATATAGAAGTTGATGCACAAATGTATTCAGTCTTATTAAAGCATCTATACTTAAAGAGCCATAAAATTGATTTGCAAAATATTAAAATTTTAGACATTGAATGTAATCTTATTCCAGATTGATGAGAGACGTCTTTAACATCAGATCTAATAATTCGGTCTTTAATGTTAAAAATGACGCAAATAATTTTAAAAATTTTTAATTGAATTCATGTGTATTATTATTTTGTTCATTAGAGCAAAGGTTTGGCTACAAAAGTGCAAAAAAACATTCTAATAAGTAAAAGCTGTATGCTCACCTTCACGTTTCGTCTTGAGATAATTTACAAATTTATTACCAACCTGTTTACATGGATTTAAATATCTTTGTTTCGTTTTCTTTATTTATCATAAAAAATAACGTTGAAATATCTAAGCAACGACTCGTGATAATTCAAATACATATGAAAGTATTTTTAAACGCTAGTAGATTTTCAAAATATAACCATTTAATAAAACACAAAGACTGGCCATAATTCAGAAATTTAATAATTCTATTTGAATACGTTTGGTTCCCCAACCTTAGAGACCTCCTCAATTCTTTAATTAAAAAAATATATATATATATAAATTTACTGTAGCTCCTGCAACGTCCGGACCCGAAATATATGTCAGATATATAATTACTTTATTTATAATCCATTCATTAAGGAAAAATACCGTGCTTCCAAATGTGTGCACCAGATACTTTTAATATAATTTGATGTCTGTTGGAAAGATTAATATTTTATATCTGGCCATTTCAAACAGAATTAATCACAAAACCGCTGTTCCGTACAGCTCTACAGATTCTACACTTTCATTAATATATTACTTTTTCATTTACCAAAGACGTTAAGCAATTTATTTTTCATCATAAAATTAAAGTGAATTTTATTTAATTCTAATAATGTGCCTAGAGACGTACACCCTTTACTCGACTGAATAAAAAAACGTTGGTGCCAACATCACTTATGCCAGGATGTTTGCTCCTTAGCCGACCAGGCGCTAATCTAACGCGACTATTAGCATGTTAACTGAAAGACTTATTTTTAGCTGGCGAGTCTTTCCAACGAATTTTGATAGCAGTAATAACGCGTCAGTACATAAATGAAATTCTTTTTGGCATTTATAAGTTGTCAACAAACATTTCTCCAATAGGTGTCAGCAAACATGTGATAAAAACGTACAGTACAGACTTCGCAGTTATTTCTGGCTCGTTATTTAGTGATCAGTGACAGAAATAGTTTGAACGTTACAATCTACAATTTTTTATAATATAAAAATAAGAAAATAAAAATAATGCAATCGACAAAATGATTACGAAAATATTTCTATCAATGCTAAGCACTGTCAAGCAAAACTGTGACCACAACTGCAAAACTAAAAAGTTCAATAGATATCTAATGTAGGAAGAGTAATAACGAAATGATACTATTTGAAGTAGCTGACTTGAAAAAGGTGTTCAAGCATGTGACGTGAACCTTCCTTGTCAAGGACCAACAACCACCACCTCAGGAAGACCTGACTAAATACTTTACGCCTGTAATGAAGCAAAACCAATAACAGTCTGCAAAAATAAATTTAATCCTGAAGAAATAAATATAAAATCACCGTCTTTTATCTTTTATGCTCATTACATTAGGAACATTTGGAAGCGTGAGGTATACACTGAGATTTGCGGATGTATATGGTAGTTATATCTTGACGCAAGGAGCTAAGATTCACAGTAGACGGAAAGAGCTTCCAAACTGGAACGAAAGAGTTGGCCATTTCTCAGATGGTGCGGTGACTCGTTAGATCGATGCAACAGAATTTACTTGTCAAGACAATTTTGAAGAATAAGTCAATTATAATTTTTACATTTGCAAGATGATAAGGAGCGGCGAGCATCACAGGAATACACGGGATATCACCCAAAAAAATTTAATAAAAATCAGAATGCTGGGATTTTAATTTCAAATACAAGACGCAAAAATCATCAGGTGATATTAACGAAGAAAAAAATATTACTTTAGAATATTGGATCATAATCCAATACCAATCAGGAGAATAGAAAAACCTCATTCAAGCAATTTCTTGTTCTATACCTACAGCAGCGCTTTCAGAAAATATTTACAAATAATACAAACAAGTCAATACATTTAAGCGATACATATTCCGCTTCCCCATGACTAAAATTTACTTCAGGTTAATGCATCAAACACTAACCATTACTCACAGTTATGTCGTTTGTTGTAGTATTCAGTCCTCAGACTTGTCTGATGAACTCTCCATACTAACCCATTCTATGCAAGCCATTTCAGTTCCACATACCAACCATATCCTCCCTAAGCTGCAAAGCGTATTCAATCATTCCCCTCCCTCATGTGTTCTTACCCCACACACTTCCCCGTATTGTTTATTTACAAAATCCTCAAAACGTGGCCTATTAATCTATCCTTTCTCTTGGTCAAAGCCCTCCATATTGTTCTCTCTTCTCTTTTGCTGCTTAGAACGTTCTGGCAAGTTACTCTATCCACCCGACTGATTTTCATCTTTCTCCAAACTGCAAAAACTTCTATTTATTTACTTTCTGAACTCCTATCTGCCACGTTTCGCATCCTTATAACGATACTATACGAACATTTTAAGTAATGTTTTCCTAATATTCACGCTTATATTAGCCGCAAGGAAATTCCTCTTTTTTTGTGAAAGCCTTTCTTGCCTGTACTAATCTACTCTTTACGTCTGCTATACTTCTACCATCCCTAGTTATTATGCTGCCCAAATATCCCTTTCCAATCTAATACGCTTCGTTGTTCCACTGTTTCCCATACTACAGTCCATTACCTTGGCTTCCCCTTTATTAATCCTCATGTTGTACTCTTTCGTCAGGACCACGTTCATGTCATTTATTACAGTTTACAAACCTTCGGACTCCCCTAATACCATATTATAATAAAAAATATATATTAAGGTTGTTTTCTTCTCTTTGCAGTATGATTCAATTTCCATATTCATTTTTAATTTCCTTCATCGACTGTTCTATATATAAGTTAAGCAACATTGGCGACAGTCTGCAACCTTTTCTTACTCGTTTATTGATTTATGCTTTCTGTTCCTGCCCTTGAATTCTAATTTTTGCTGATTGTCGTCTGTAGAGATTGTAGATAACCCTTCTATCTTGATATTTTATTCCTGTCGTTTACAAAATCCTTATTAGTGTGTTCCAGATTACATTATTAAATGCTTTTTCCAAATATACAAATGCTATGAACGTGGAACTGTTTTTTTCTTATCGTGTCTTCTACAATTAGACGCACAGTCAATTTGCCTGTCTTGATTCCACATTCTTCGTATACCTAAACCGACAGGATGTAACATACAATTGAAGTTGTGATCGTGTGTGTGGTTCGCTGATGTAATCGAATGAAAAAATTCTAGCGCAGTAGCAGTATGAATTTAGTGAAGAGTAATAAGAATCATGTTTCAATAATAACAGTGTATATGGCGGCTCCGTGTAAGCCGACTGAAGTAGAGAGGCAGCCAGGTTATTGACCTGGACACGTCGTCGCTAAGTGGAACGGACAGACAACAGAAAATCTGGGCCCTCTCCAGTAGAGAACGTATTGACACCGGAACTCAGAGATATAATCTTTACGTCCCAGTTCCAACGGGAAGTACGACGAGGCGGGAAGCCATTGAACATATTAAATAATCAAGTAACTTTCAAAACATGAATTTTTTATTTGCAAAATTCAGCGAGGTAATGTCTACTTTCAACAAACACATTTTAATTATTCAGATCCCATTTTATTCAGTTTTATTTCATCATAATTTAAACTTAAAATATTTAGCCTCCACAACTAATAAAAATATTTGATAATAGAAATTTATTTCTAAAATAAATCTCATACATATTCGATAGATTTGGGACATAAATTGCGTCATGTTATTTTAGTTCTTGTGTACTGTTTCTGTTACGCCTAATTTAATTCCTAGAGCAAATGAAAACCATCGTGCGATCATTTATACTGGCAGTTTTATTAGTATCATATAATTTAAAATTCCTTTCTTCCTTCCTCCTTGGCTCTACAGCCTGGGCCTACCGAGTCGACTGCGAACAGTCAACTTGACACATTACGAATTTGGAGTGACGCGTGGTCAGCGTATGATCCTCCAACAGTCTTAATCCCAGCCTTCGCGACCAATAATTTAAAATTACTATACAAAAATAAAGCCAAATATGACACTGGATGTGTAAATGAAATGTAAAAAAAATAACGCAACATAAAATATAGAAAATATATATGGCTTTTTAAAAGATATTCCAAACTGTCTTTATATAACAAACCTTTGGTGTATAATGAAATTACTGAACCAGCCTGGCTGTATTGTATCCAACTATGGGGATGCAGAAAGGAAAATAACTTCAAGTGAATACCAACGTTCTAAAATAATGTTTTATGTGGTATGGGGAACGCCCTATGGTACATTATAAACCGTGACATCCATAAATACCTTGGTATTCCAACTGTTAACGAAGAAATTGAATCATTTAGGGGTCAGCTTGAAGAACGACTACATCAGGATGAAAATGTGCAAGTTCTTCAACTCCTGGACAGTAAATACCTCTGCAGAAGACTGAACGAACCAAGCAATTTGAACTTTTCTAACTGACAAATATAGAGAATGTTGTGCGAGTGTCAAATGATGTCTCAGAACAACAACCCACAAGGACGCTTCACCTTTTACGACTGAGATTTACGTGCTATCGATGTCAACAAAACACTCCTTGGAAAATCCTGTTCCAAATACGTTAATCCTATGTGACTCGTCAAATGCCATAGAAGCGATAAGAAACTGACTTATATTTGCATAAAATAAACAATAACGGAGAAATATGGTACACATCTGAATATACCACTGGTCCGGGATTTGGGCGCCACCTGCGATGTTTCTTTACAGAGGAATAAATTAAGTAAATAAATCACGTGAAGTAAAATGAGTTTATTATAAATAAAACGAAAAATAAATTGCACTTAAAATTTTTATTGGTCTGATCTACAAATTTATCCATTTCGAAAGGCTAACAATGAGACTCCTTTTCCCAAGGATAACCGTGGTGGTTTTGATTACGTGATCATTTATGGCCAACACTTACCAAAAGCCGGAACATTCAGGAACTCTCAGACGCTTCTTTTTCTGTGGCCCTAAAAGGACCATATCTCTCGCCGTCTTTACCAGAAGCCTCTGTTCCAGAAAATCTCTGAGACAACGGTAATCTCTCCTCCCTTCCTCTCTACTTTTTCCATGCTCTAATTGGTCAGCCTATGGCTAAACCCAACATCCCCTCCTTGGCCCGTTCTGAGAAAGGGGGCCAAAATAGAAGTGATTGTGCCTTTTCGGGATTTTCCAGCGTCACCCTTTGTCCCGAAAGTTCCAACTCTTGGCTTTGTGTTCGCTACAAATGAAATAATTACAAAATATAATATAATGCACCATAGAAAATGTTTGGAATTAACATACAGCATATTCTGGATTCCTGCCCACAGAAAAACTTTAGTTTATCGAGTTATCTGACCGTCAAGATAAACTCACTGAAAAGTCCAACCACAATTAAATATCCTACCATAAATGCTCCGCAGATGACAAATGGAAGATATATAACACGAAATTCCTGGACTACTGAAACCTCAGCAGAAGGTCCACTAACAACGGACCTTTCCATCTACACCTGAACAGCCATCAAAATCTACACTTTCCATAGGATCTCACATGAAATGATCAAATAGTGCTTTCCAGGGTAAGGATCAACAACACAATTATCTCTCACTGCTATCATTTATTCAGAGATCCTCTACCCGAATCTTGTAAGATACACTTAACATGTACCACATCATTTTATACTACGCCAATTACAATAATCATAGGAGAAATATTATTGCAACAAATGGACCAAAGGACATCACATCCTTGGAAGAGGCAATCAAAAGAATATTAGAATAATTAAAAGTGATCAATATGTACAAAAAATCTAACTTATGTAATACATTTACCTCATTATTATTTTCGTTTTGTAAGGTTTGTGGTGGCCAATAAAATCACAGTTTACGCGATCTAAAATAAAAATTTAAAATATTAAAAATTAAAGACGTGATTGGAATATTTAACTAGATTTACGAATTACAAATAAAAACTAATGGATGGTCTTTATAGACCAATTTAATGCAGTCTTTTTTCCACAAGCCTATAAAAAAGATATAGTTATAATTGTGACAAAAATTTTGTTTTTAATAGCTCAGGATAAGGAATCAGACGGAATATTGTTGTATTAAATTTTAAGTATTTGAATATGATACTTTAGGTATCTCAGCTTCTTGTTATTTTTATTCCTTTGCGTATTTGGATGAGCGACAGCGTTTTACTTGCTTTGGGCGTGTGATTTTTATATTATTTCTAGGAAGAGATCTATCTTTACCATGCGTAAAATATATCCTATTTCGATTAAGCAAAATACACACAGATGTAGAGTGAAAGCTATTAATCCATGTCTCTTGCATTCGCAGCAGATAAATGAGCGTCTGCGTGAAGCCGAGTTGGCTGTAGAATCTCGGTGAAGTCGCTTCTACGGCAGCTGATTGCATTCGGCACCGGTTATGATCAGAACAAACTCCCCGCACGCAAATAAAGAGAAGATGTATTGAATTATTGATTACCGACCTAGGGAATAAATTTATAGGGGTTTTCAATAAGGGAGGGGCGATGTTTGTCCCTTATATAATTTTCTTCTTTTGGAGGGCGGGGGTAACACGCTACATGAGGATGAACCTCAAACAGGCAACTCCCCTTTAAGAGAATAGGAAGGGAATTGAAAAGCGGGGATGTGGAAGTTAGAGCAAGGGTTGACTATGACACCAAGCTCTGGTTTAAGGATCCTACCCGGTGTTTCACCTAAAGAGATGCAGGGAAAACCCTAGAAAACCTGCATCGTGTAGGTCTGGCATTGGATACTATTCTCTCGCCCTTGCGAATGCTGGAAGAGGAGTTTGATGTGTGGTCGCAGCATTCCCTCCTCCGTGCCTTCACCACTTTCCAGTAGGCCGAATAAAACAATTAGATCAGCGGACTACTCTTAACGTATGCCCATGGTATGCGACCCAGAAGCGATCAAGGTGCCTCGGCATTAAGAACCAGAGAGAGTACGAGGATCCCCGAATGTAAGCCCTTTTATGACTAGTTAGAAAAATTTCCGGGAGAAAGCTCCCACAGGTATCCGGTATCCATGTTTTTTCTTTCAAATATGATTATGTGCCTATGTATTTGTAGAGTGTATGTCTGAGCAGTCTTTTTGCATCATTAATGTAGTTTTATTTTATGTACTACATTGCCGAGATTTTTCGCTATAAATGGAAACATTTTGGCTTCCTATGTTCTCAGAAGATCTAGTGAAATCAATTAAATATATAAATCTACACAGATTGATATGTTCTAGGTGTACACCATAACTATTGAATATTTCTACTAGCGAGTTGAAGGAAAACAAATAAACTAAGTGATTTTAAAATTAAATTACACATGCTTAAGAACTGGATAAATTCCTTACGGGTTAAGCCCATAAGACAAGATTACCTATGTCAATTTCCAGAAAAACCTTTAGACTGAACATATTTCACTTTCAGGAACAGTATTATCTTTCTTAATCTATATTATTTATCTTTATTAAAATACCTTTATGTCTGAAATTTTTGAAAGAAAAATAAATTTTCAGCCCCAGATAAGTGTGAAGTTTGGCTGGAACTTCTGGATCAAGCATGAGCAATACGTGACCGTATCATAGCGTCATACCAAGTAAATTTACTCCGTTTTTATCGCTGAGAAGGTGGGAAACATATTGCATACGGACGTCTGAGAGAGCGTGTTTCTCAGCTTGTTACCGTGATTAGAGCGTCCTGAGGGCAGACACGTGCGCAACCCTTCCACAAGCGAATTCACACTTCAAGCACCCCTGTGTCGGCGAACCTTCCTACTCGCAGCTTGTTAAGGTCTTTCTTAGGCTATCCGTTCTGTCGCCTTCGCGATTTAAGGTTGGATTTTTTTGTGGCATAACAAGATCAACATTTGCTTCAGTGTTGTAAACGCATTATTCGCATCGTTATTTGCCACCATAATTGAGTTATAAATTTCGCAATGAAATAGCGTTTATACTTACACTAAACAAACGGATGCCCTGATTTTGCGTTTACACAAACACTAAATGAATGGATGCTCTGATTAGGCCTAGCTTCTCAAGTTACCTTTAAGATGAAAAAATACGCTCATAGAGCACAGGTTTTAATATGTGAAAATCAAGTAGTCTCAATTAACTGTACGAACATGGGATTTGTAATGTACTGAGGTGTACGATAGACTGCCGGTAACTTGCTCATCGATCACTGTTGCTCTGAAAATTTTCAAACCAGCGATCATTCAATAAATCAATTATCTGATGATCATAAATATTATAAATACACAGAGCTTTTTTAAAACAAGCTATTTTTAAGTTATTTTGTACGGATATTTGGACTCCTTCGGTAACATAAATAATCAGTATCCAACTGAAGTTAAATTTTGAGTGATCATAAATACATACGTAAGAAGGGAACTTCGCTTCCTGGACTGCGTTCTCTGAACATAAGTTTAGTGTTTGTTTAGGAACGGAATATAAAACACGAGCCTGAAAAAATATATATACAACTAGAGATACTTCTTTTATTACACATATATTTGTACAAAACTATTTAATTATTGAAACGGTATTATAAAGGTAAATTATTAACAATAGTACAGTGCTTGTCTGAGCGCCTGAGGAAGTTCCACAAGCAGGAATGCTAAGCCATTCAGTGTATGTACAAAGTCTCTGCTCTGTCCCGAGTACATTTTTTATGTTTTCGAAATTCTTTACCGTGTCGCGACGTCTGCTAGCTTGGCGGGTGGAAGTCGCAAGTACTGACTGTCCAAGTATAAATCAGCTGAATATATGACACCATGTATAGCATCAGACTCAAACTACTACGTTGCTTCACCTAGATTCTATTCTCGCACACTTTTACAGAATTCTCACAGCGTGGTACAGGCAATTATTTCAAACTTTGGAGATTTGCTGCACAATGTTAAAATTTTCTGACTCAGTAAAAACGTAAGACATTACGATTATATGTCACATTTCTGCTGTACAACGTCCCTCTTGTTAGTACGGTAATAACGGACAAGCATATTAGAATTTTAAAAAATAAATAAAAAATGGATATATATCATCCATTTAAAATTTTCCTGATGACGTCTAGAAATATAGACGAAATTTTGAAAGTATAATAAATAAAATTAATTTTTCTTGCTGAAAAATTGGGTGTAACTTTTATTTATTTATAATTCATTGTCAGATTTTTGACTTATAGGATTCCAAAAAGTTGCAGTTTTATGGATTATCAAGGCGAAAAATTACCGCTATATTGTCAACGATCTTATGTTATTGTTGCTGTGGTAATCACTCATAAGACTGGCCTGATGCAACCCTTCATGATTACCTATCCTGCACAAGCCTTTTCATTTATACATAGCTATCATATCCGATACCCTCCCTAATCTGTTTAGCGTATAACATCCTTGGCCTCCCTCTTCTGTGCACTACCCTCTAATGTTAATTTTACAAGACCCTCATGTCTCAAAACGTGGTCCTTCTCTTGGTGAAAATTCTCCAAATTGTTCTCTCTACCCCTATTCTGCTTGTAGCTTCCTGGTTAGTCATTCTATCCACCCATCTAATGATCAGCAATCTCCTATATCACTACATTTCTAAACCTTCTATTCTTTTTCTGTTGCAACTCCTACCGTTTTACACTCGCATAACGCCACACTCCATAAGAACACTGTTAGTAATGATTTCCTAATATTCACACTTATATTAGGCGTAAGTAAATTCCTCTCCTTTGTGAATGCTTTCTTTACCTGTGCTATCCTATTCTTTATGTCTACTATACTTCTACCATCCTTAGTTATTATGCTTCCCAAGTAGCAGAATTCCTTAACTTCCTTGAAAATATCCCTTCCCAATCTAACACCCTTTTTTATGCCACTATTTCCCATGCTACATTCAATCACATTATTTTTCGCTTTATGAATTCTCATGTTAAAGTCTTCTAATCTTATAACATCTTAAAAAATGTATTCTAGTACTAAGTTTTTTAAAATGCACTTCTTGCACTCGCAAATAGATATCTTCTATTTTGGCGCAGGAACAATGACTACTGGGAACACTTTCATCAGGAGGAATGAATACAATTGTAATCCAGCCAATAATAGTTGGAAGGAGAAATGTAACAGAAAATCGTATATGATTGTATATGAGCCAAAATGTTTGAAAATATTAGTGTTTGAAGTTATACGTGTAAATACCTGTATCTCGCAAACCTTTTGCGATGGGAAAAAACGATGTCAAATTTGAATTCAGGGGAAAAGTGCTATCATAATCTCATATGTGTCTTTCTGAGATATCTACGTTTATAACTGAGTGTAATTAATACAAAATTACTTAAAGTAAATACTTTATCGAAATGATTAATTGCGAGCGGTTGTTGTGGCCACCGTTCGTGCTAAGGCGCTGTAAATTTTAAAGATCAGAGTAAAGTATAGCACCGAAACGTTATTACTCTGTAGCCAGGAGACTGAGATTATGCGGCGCTTTTGATAATAGCTTCCTTGGTGCACGCAAAGCCGAAGCTAACACAACAAGGAATTAAGTAGACGCCCTTTTTCCGAACTTCGTAAATTACTTTCAATAGAATCGAGCTCAATCAGTTTCGAAATTTCATAATCTTAAAACTAACATATTTTAATTAAACTACAATATAATAATATAAAATTACAATAACGGTTTTTAATTATCCTTAATTCATTCAACGGAAATAAATATCCCTGTAAACGGGAAAAGCTAAATTAAGAATATATTGTTCAATGCCGTTCAATTTAACCTGTCGCTTTTTGTTTTATAATTTTCACATTCAGTAATATATTTACAATTTGCCGTACCTTAGAATCCAATAATATTCTATTTCAATAAAGACATTTCATTATTCGTTGCTTTACTCATCCCACAGAAGTAGACGAGAAAATATAAGAATTTTTTATGCTATATCTTTGGTCTGAAGTATGAAGTTGATAAATTTCTGCTAATGAAAGTACATGTTTCAAGTAAAGGGAATTTTAAATTTAACCTTATTGTAATCATTTCATTTCTATATTTTAGTAATATACTGGCATTGCTCGGGTTCACGTAAATAATGAAGAAGGTATGTAATTAAAGATAAGTGTATTACAGTACTCGAAGGTACACTACAATATACTTCTGTCGTCAAACAACCTTTTTTCAATCCTAGGTGGTGTAAATGACGAAAAATCGTCAAAATGTCAGAAAGGTGTCATTTTAACCCATTTCCGAAGGTCTGAGAAGAAAAGGTCATATGACCAAAATTGTAGAGAATCCATTTTCCGATCCTCAAAATTTTTCTTATATCCTGTTTTCGAACTGCAGGAGTCTAATGTTGGAGGGTTTAAAAATTGATTTTTTAATGTTGTTGCTGAAGGGCGGGGGGAGGGTATGGCCCATTTTGGTGTATATATATATATATATATATATATACTCACTCATACGACTCGGTGAGACAAAGAAAATAAGGACTTACTCGTTTCTTCAAATTGAGTACGGACTTTTCTAAAGATTGAAAACTACCAAAAAACACCTTCATAAAGTGGGAAAACCAGAGGTTGGTTTACATTTTCACATTTTTCGCATATATACAGTATTTTTGTTGCTAATGTTTATTTAAATTAATACTTTTTACCTGTGATGAATGTCATTACGAAAGATATATTTTATTTGAGAAATTAGTAACTATTAAAATTTACCTTTTCGTTAAAAAACGAACTAATTTACTATGAAGTTTATTATTTCTCAGGGAGTTAACTGTCTGCCAACAATAAGTTAAATACTACGCGAATTTCTTATTATTTAAAAAATATAAAGTATTGTACTCCACATCAAGAATACAAGCACTTAGAATACTTTTTAAGAGATCTTGATGCGCGCAAGGGACACGAAACCTTTTACATATATAACTTCAGTATATTAAAAAAATAGTTTAGACGACTAAAGCTGGGCATACATACTGACGCATTGACAAAGGTTTTTAGCTATATAGAATAATAATTTTTGGACCCTAACTTCCGATAATACGATGATTTAGAAGGATATCAAAACAAACAGTGGGCTAATTGCATATCCAAATTTGGATAGTAAGACGAAGAACATTCGTTCCGAAGAATACTTCTTTTTTTAAAAAATACCACATGCTTATGACTATATTAGCCGAAAACTTCTCAGGTGTATTTCAGACCAAGACAAATTATTTCTAATTATTTTAAAATATAATAGCTGTATAAAGCCCGTCCAACAAATTAGTGAAAAGTTCAATGAACCATAAAGATAATTAAGGAGCCTAAAAATATTTAATCTGTCCAACTTGACAGAAAATTGAAGTAAAGAAGCATTACCATTTAATTTTATTAAGAAAAGTCCTAAATTAAGTTTAGAATAGTAGGGCATTTGGAAGTATGATCCTGCTAGCTAATGAATGCAACTGTAAAAAACTAACTTTTGATTACTTGATATGAGTTACTGGATTTCTCCTCCGCCGCCTATGATTAAAACGATAAAAAAGGATTGTGCAGTATCAAATAAACTAGCAAAGGAAGAGCAACTATTAAATAAACTTGAATTACGTTCAGAACTATTCATGAAGTAATCGAAGGAATAATAAACCTCATTAAATTAATTGTAGTTTAGCTCCCAAACAGTGCATATTTCTTTCTTAGAATGAGAGCTGATGTTTGTCGGTTCTCATAAGTTTACTAATATTCCGATCGCGGCTTTCAGTATTGGTGAGAAATAAATGTCCACTACTTTTTACGATTTTTAAACGTTCAGTGTAAAGAGATGGTGTTAGTATCCCAAGAATTTTGATCAAAGGTTTACAAATTTCTCTGCAATGTTTTTCAGTCAATATTTGCACGAGTTCGTGTCCGGTAGCTGACCTGTTCGATGCTCGGTCGTTGTGTGCACTCGAGTGTTTACTGAAGTTCTCACTAAGCTTTGTTCCGGAAACGCGTCGAGTCAAAAACATCTGAGTGTGAGTGCTACAAAAGCGTACAAACCACTGATAATCGTGGTAAAAACGTATTTCATATCGAATAGTTTATTTAATTGTCACGTTTTTATTTTATATATTTATTAATATATTAAAGAATTTAGAGTAAATAGTTAATTGGTTGGGTGCCAATTATTCTCAAATTTGCATTTAAAACAGTTTTATTATGACAAATATAAATAGTTCAACAAATTTATATCGCAGTAGAACCCTCCCCAATTTTAATTTCAATTTATGTAATTTTAGATTAAATGAAATTTCTGCAAGAGCATGTCGCTGGCCAGAAAAAAGGTTTTTTTTCCGGGCGCCGAGTTGGCGGCTTGATAGATTTACCTGAATGCGGGGTTAACGGTAAGATAGTTTTTCGCTTAAGGAGTATTCACCTTCCGGATTTCCGCGCTTGACGGAGAACTCACAATGATTGGCAGACAATATTCACGTGAGATAGTTTTATCTCTAAGGAGAATAAATATACGGAAGTGATCTGCGAAGGTGAAGGGCGGAAAAATAGGATTAACAGGTAGAGTATGAAGCGTGGATTGATCATTGGAGGAAGCAGTGGACAGTATAGTAATTGTAAACCGTCGGACAAGTTGAGGAGCTACAGGATGGTAAACCGTTGGGTAAGTGAAGAAAGCAGCGGATCAGTATAGTAATGGTAAACCGTCGGCTAATTCGAGAAAGCAGGAGCATGGTGTGAGACATTCGAGATAGCAGCAAAGGATTAAAGTGTTATTATCCCAGGAAAACGACGAACGAAGAAGGAGGAAAAGCCACGAGGTTTCCTCAATTTACCAGCAGCTCCATGATCAACCAGAACAACGTGAGAAGGAAGTCCAGTCACCCGTTAATCTGCACCAAGACGCACAGGCAAACAAAACAGGTTCGTTCAGTGAACGGAAACTACTACACGTGGTTACCCAACTAATAATTTAAACCTGAGAACTTTTAAAATCGTCCTCTTTAATTATTTATTTTATTTTTTGTAATCTTCGCGCAGGACCTTATTTAAAATTATTTTATTTTAAAAAATAATGTATACATTGACTCCTAAAGATTAAATTCATTAAATAATAAAATAATCCACCCATCATTTACAAATTACAAATATTTATAAATTAATTAATTTTTTATGAAATAATATAGCAAGAGACTTCAGTAAAATTTAATCTACTTCACTCAGGGCTGTATGTAATCTTTATACTCATAGTAGGACGAGATATTATTCCTTTTGTTTCTTACTTTGCATTCATCCTCCTCCAGTTTCGTGGTTGGCCGACAATCCTGGATTCAACGCAAAAGCAGCTTCCAGGTTTGCATGTGAAAAAGGCAAACTTTTGAAGCTGTTGTGGAAAAGTGCCTCCACTTTCGTTTCCTCTCTGACTCCTTAAAGCCAGCCAGTCCGACTTCACGTTTCACTAGCTACTCTCTGACCACTTCTCACCTCCGACTCCCTTTCCCGACTCTTTTTTTTTTCGAGGTCCTTCCCACCTCGAACTCACCTATCCTAAAATCTTCATTGGTCCAACAACATATCTCTCCGCTTTTTCCCACCAATGAGGTTGGCGACTCCTACCTTACCCCTTGAAAATTTAAATTTTAGGAGGAGCCATCCCTATTTTCTTCCCCGGCTCAACATCATTGTTGCCAAAGTTGGCGTGGACAAAGTGCCCGTCCCACAGACACGGAAATTCATAGCTTTGTTTTTCCTTCTCTGATTTAACCCCAGAAAGCTGCCTTGCGAACATTCCAGGATCTGTTCTCTTCAAAAACCTGATACAGAATACCTAATATTGTAAATTGATTTAGATAAATAAAATATACCATGAAAAAGTATACGCGTCACATTAATTATGCGTGGCGTTCAAATATAATGTGACCGACACGTAATTGCAATGAACAATTTCCAAATGTAGTGAATGGTTAATTTACAATGTACCATTATAAAAATTACTTCTCATAATGTAAATAAAATACAATAAATGTCACAAATAGAGGAATTGCAGTTTAAATTAAGATTTTTCGTCCCCAAATTTCAGACAACTTTAAGTATTTCTACAAATTAAAATATTATTGTAATTTGGTGTTACTACCGCAATATCCAGAGACGAATTGAAGGAAAAAAATGCCAAAGAAACATCGAAAACCCTATATTGTTGTAAGTGAATTTATTAAATTATAATAAATATATTTCAATGTTCGAAGAATGTAACTTCAATCATTATAATAGCGTCGTATATTAAATATATCTGTTATACCAGGGCTGGCAACCTTTTGTATACGAGGGCCAATTTTTTGACAAACGTGTTCAGATGCGCCGTATAATTCTAGCACATTTTATGGTATCATATGTTCATGGTTAGGAATTGGTAAATAGATATGAAAATAGAATCTGCTTCGAAAAGGAATAACTTGGAGACAATTAATTTAATTAATTGAAATCACTTTTTGAAGCACCAATTTACAAACATCAAGAATGATGTTCCTGTACGAAAGGGTGATTAGCTTCACGAGGCTCGTTTGGTGAAGATTACTCTGGGCAACAGTTGTTGGCACTGAGACCGAGTTCAGTTTTGAACTTGGAATTGTCTCTCTCACAGAAGAACTGATTTAAATTCTTCTATTTCTGACTTTTGGACATTCATTGTATTTATCTATAATACATATCTAACTGAGCAATGCTTTTTAACAATGTAAAGGGACTCCTTGTCCGAAATACAAACGGGTTCAAGGATGCAATGCACCACTTTTAATCGTCCATAGTGCGCATGCGCCACGGTTTGGCCACCTCTGCGTTATTCGATTATAGAATTTGATCTTATATGGCGCCGTAGGCTTATAAAATGAGAATAATAATTGCTTTCCTCATCCACAATTTTTGCATTACTCCAATCAATCCAGCGATAATATAAACACTCTGTTAACATGTATATTGGCATAATTTATGATTTTTTATATTAGTACCAAATATTTCTCTAATATTTGGTGTTTTATAACCAGAATATTTGGCCGATGTGACTGACATTCAAGCATTTTTCCCGTCCCAAATCTTTCATACCTGGGGACGACCGTAGAAAAATTGTAAATTCAAATATTAATTTTTAATGTAGAAGATGAATATCTACTTGTGCGTACCCTTTATTACATTTAAATCGATCTATATATTTTTGTAAGATTTAAAATATGTACGTTCAGTCATTGTCTATCTTTTTAAGTAATTATAAATGAGTGCTTGCTAAATATATTTATGTGCATTATTTGTACATTTCCGTGGAAAAAAACTTTATCTACTTCTTCTACATTAAATATAAGGCTTGCTGAAGCCTTTCAGGTTGTGACGTAGTGAAATGAGTTTACATCTGCTGAAAAGCGAGCATTCAGCAAATTCAAATGCGGACAACATTAGCATGGGCGGCGAGGGAAACACGCCACTACAATATTGCCATCAATGTTCCACGCGCGATTTCGTGAATGAATAATACCGAGGTTTTATTCTCCGGTAAAATTTTCTGCATACTTCATGGCCCGACTCTTAGCTCTTTAAAATTACAACGGAGCGGAGAGAATGCTGAGCTAAAAGCCTTCACCTGAGAGCAGGAAGCTGTGGCAAGGTCTGGGACGCGTAGTTCGTGCTCCAACACTTTAGCATAATTAAGGCAGGGTCCGGGACTGCAACTCTGTCCTCCACCAATCATCCGCCACGCCACTGCACCAAAAGCAAACCTCATGAAAGACTCGCGTTAACGAAATTCAAAAAAGAGTAGTTTTTTTACTCTTTTTAAGTGCTTGTTATTTAGATCCCTAGTTCACAAAAATGTTACAAGAAGAAACAAAGAAATAATATAAAGGGTGAGAAAATCGCAAGTTTATCCGTATTAAATTGCAATAACGTCAGCTTTGTGGTAACATCGACGAATAATCATCGCAGACTTTCAGAAAGGATAAGAAGTTTTCTAAACATTTTTACAGTCGTATCATAAGCTACTGTCGACAATTAGTGGCACTCATTTTATTTGTAGGAGCGTCACAGTATGAGATCTCAAACAACACAGGATTCTAACGTGGGACTTTCGCAGTGGAAGGCAGCGACGCTGACCACTACACCACATCTATAAGTTTCATATCATTTGCATATAAATAATTGAATTAGAAAAAATTACCGTTACAATGTGTTAACAAAAGGATTTACTGGAAACACAAGTTTCCATTTACAATCCGTAGAATTATTTGAAAGTTTATATTGAAGAGCATTTTCCTATTAAAGTTAAAGCATAAGCTTAAGAATTAGGATCTTATTTTTCACAAAATATCTATCTTTCACATAATTGAATGTTATGTTTAAATTAAGATAATATTATTTGTTTTCAAAATATACATTCTCTTTGGCGAAGCGCACAAGGAAACATGACATGAAGCTGAACACTGGAAACCACAAACGGTTTAGTGGAGGTTTTATGTGGTATTTGGCTCGATAGGAATATCTTTACATAAATACCAACTCGATCGATCAATTTCGGTCTACGGAAACTGATATTGTAACATTATTTAAAAGCTCTTTGTGTGTTTTGCTAAAATTGACAGTCTAAAGACTGGTCTGATACTACCTTCAATGCTAACCTATCTTGCGCAAGCCTTTTTATTTCCATATCGTCCCTAGCTGCTTAGCGTATTCCAACCTTGCCTCCCTCTTCTGTTCTTACTACACACACTTCCCTCTAATGCTAATTCTACAAGACCCTCGTTTCTTAAAACGTGACCTATTAATCTATCCTTTCTCTTGGCCAAAGTCCTCCATATTGTTCTCTCTTCTCTTTTGCTGCTTAGAACTTTCTGGTAAGTAACTCTATTCATCCATCTGATTTTTAGCTTTCTGCTATATCACTAAACTACAAAAGCTTCTATTAATTTACTTTCTGCAACTCCTACCTTCCACGTTTCGCACCCATTTAACGCCACACACTACACGAACAATTTTAGTAATGATTTCCTAATATTCACACTTATATTAGCCGTAAGGAAATTCATCTTTTTTTGTGAAAGCCTTTCTTGCCTGTTGTAATCTAC
Source organism: Eucriotettix oculatus (assembly GCA_034510155.1). Taxonomy (NCBI): domain Eukaryota; kingdom Metazoa; phylum Arthropoda; class Insecta; order Orthoptera; family Tetrigidae; genus Eucriotettix; species Eucriotettix oculatus. The sequence continues at coordinate 54,169 of JAEMUL010000019.1, read as the reverse complement.
TCTTTTTGTCTGCTATACTTCCCTATTTATTACGCTTCCCAAGCAGCAGAATTCCTTAACTTCCGTAAAAATATCCCTTCCCAATCTAATACCCTTTATTATTGTACTGTTTACCATTATAAAATCTATCAGCACGATTTTCCCTCTATTAATCCTCATGTTGTACTCTTCCTCCAGGATCACGTTAATACCATTTCTTCTGACTCCCCTTATACTACAATATCAATACCATACCGTAGGGTTTTTATTTCTTCTCTTGCAGCATGATTTTCTTTTTTAAGTTTATTCATCACCTGTTCTATATATAAGTTAAAGAGCATGGCGACAGAATGCATCCTTGTCTTACTCCTTTCTTGATTTATGCTTTACTTTCTCTATCTTCAATTCTAATTACTGCCGACTGCCTTCTGTAGAGGTTGTGGATAAGCCTTCTTTCTCGATAATAATAGTGTGTTCTAGTTCAGTGTGTTATGGAATTATAACCCCACTAATTGGGTACGCAAAATTTATCTAAAATTGACAAATTGTTTAAACAAATTGATTATTAAAATTCAAAATCTTTAGTACTATTAACTAGCAATAGCGGCTCATCCAGTTTATAGGATTAAAAGCACTTGACAGTAAATCCTCCGAGACAGAACAACTTCTAAATGTATTCGGAAAACACATAAAGCTGAAAATTATTATTGAATATTATGATGGTACTCAGAAGTAGTCCACATTACAACGTCTCTTGGCGGGTAAAAATTGCTTTCATGTTTAAGAGATCCTCTCATTGTTCAGCGATAACTCAACATCGTCAAAGAATAAAACAGCATCTCATCCAAAAAGATGACAATTTGAAAAAAAAATAACAGTTTGAATCATTGTTGTACAGTACATTAAAGTTTCGGCGTCGGAGTTTACGGAGATGGCAGCGCCATTTCGAACATAGTCTAGTGGCCTAGGGGCGGCCAAATTCCGATTTTGATTAAACTTGTACTGTTTGCACCATGAAACCTTAGATGAAAATTTGCAACATTTCAGTTATAAGTACGCATTTTTGGCTTTTTCGTCGAAGCCTGCGGTTCGTCGGAGTCGACGTCGTTTCAAAAATGAGCTTCAATACTGTAGCAGCTATTAGAGAACAGGCCCTGAAAATTCGTTTCTAAGATAAACCGTATGCGTTGATTACAGAAGTAATAATAAATATTTAAACAAATATCAACCCTGGCCAGCATGGGCCCACAAGGAAAGTAAAAAAATGCCAATTTTCTTTTTCATATTTTCAAATAATTCTTCTGGGATAAGTAAAGTAGGCACGGCTTTTATGTTTTGTAGTTAGCATAACTACATAACTGTCTACAAGTAAGAGGATTTACAGCTTTGCAGGAATTAAACTTTGGTAAATTTAGTGCAGCAAACCTGGCGCCAAAGAGAAAAACGCCAAAAAGGAGCTTTTCCATAGGCATAAATAGTTTATGAGGACAAGAGATATACTTTTCACGTTGACACCATTTGAAATATCAGAACTTTCTGTAATAGAAAAAGTATATTTCGTTTTAGAGTCTCGCCGGATAAGATCCCAAATTTTGCGTCAAAATCCACTGTAGTGCGATGTCCACAAATATCGTCTCATCGTGTTTTAGTGTGCAATAATCGCTGAAATAACGTGTTCTGAAGTGTGGTTTCACTTTTTAGGTGCATGACTTATATATATATATATATATATATATATATATATATATATATAAAGTAAAGTTGTTATTAACTTCATGAAATCACGAAAAGCCAAAATAAACCTTCCTAGATGCTCGATTTTCTTTTGCAGTGAAGTAACATACAATGACCTGTTCTATAAATTTCGTAATACGATGAGATAACCAAATACACAGGATTCCTTTCGTCGGTCCATGGTGGCATTGCTCTTACCATTCAAAGAATGGCAACCGCATCGCCAGTGGATCAAGCCTGATAGCCACGGGTGCGTTTTATATTATGAAATGTTGATTTTGCATGGTACCATTAGCATTAAGTAGGAATTGGGTGTTTGTAATTATTGAAGACTGGTCTCAAATCTATTGTAATATGATCACCAGGGAATGTAGTTTGCAGCTAAACAATGATAAGACGACGACGAGTGTCCTGCTGGAAAAGAGAGGAGGGGGTTGTGTATGTTGTGGGGGGGGGAGAAAGGGGGGGGGGAGCGGACACGCGCAGTTAACGCCCATTAGGACCAGAGGTTTGAGTGCGGTGCCTTCATGGTCAGTTCGGACGACTGCGCCTGAACAGCGAAAGGTAATGCTTTCAAGGCGAAACGAAGCCCAAGCAGAGACTAACACACAACTGGTTCACTATCCACAGATAACAGCACCACGTTTCTAACTTGAGTTAAAATTTTACAAGTTTTAAACAGCCTAAATTAAATTTCATACTTACTAAAATATGTCTAAGATGTGCATCTTTCTCGTGCAACTGAGACTACAAAACCTTTTACTTTGTCATATCATATAATTCCAAGTGTCATATTTTAAAAACTGTAAAAGGTAAAGTCAATTAATTAAAATGTCGTGAATATTACTTTATATACAATAGTTCGGTAGAAGACGTTTCAATCATCTTCCATATTTTCTGTACTTTTCTATAAATATCTCAGCTTGTGCGACAATTTTTATCTTCCTAATTTTCTCGATTCTTTAAAATTCCACAGATAAGGTTCCAAATTGAGGAATGAAACGTCTTGTAATACTGGTAATACAGTTTATATTTAATTTAATCTGACTTATAGGTCAATTTAAAACTTATAAACTTCGCAGTTACTGCGTATTTATTTTCCACTTATTACGCATCATTTCGTCGAAAAAGTTCCCGCAAGGAAAATAAACCGAAAGATAATTACGCCAAAAATATATTAGACTCAAGTTTTAATTACTCATTTCATTACTCTTTCAGTAAACAATATAAATCTGCTAGTAGCCTTATACTACTACTACTACCTCTGTAATTACAGTTCATTAATTTTTCTTTGAAATGTAAAAAGTATTCGTTTGTTTTGAATAATCCCGCTTTTCAGAGTAAAACTCAGAATCAGTAGCAAATATTGTTTTAAATAATCTTGAATTTTTTGCTATTTAAGTTAAACTTTTTTATTCGTTCAGATATCAGTTCGCGGTCGCTTATAAATGTTGAATATATCGTTATGAAATTGCAGGATAACATCTCAGTCTCAATGACAATACACAAATAATTATATTCGTTGTTTTAATGTACAGAAAATATTACTAGCAAAAGTGATATAGGAAATAATGCTATTGAAAATATAAATGCGTCTGCATTATATGAAGAGTATTTAGATGAGGAAGAAGCCAATTCGTAGATAAAGTTAAGTGATAACATAAATTCCACTTGTTGATTCAGAACAACAAGAGCCGCAGGAGCAGATTTTAGATGTTGACGCTAGATCCTAGTCCAGAAATCCATCTTATTTAATCTAACATCAATCCAGTTGGCACTAAAGCCAATGCTGTGAAACTCAAATCTACTTATTGTTGGCTAACTCTTTACTTTTATATTCATATCTTCACTTTTATCTTCGTTTTAGCTTTGTTTGCTTGTATGTATGGCGTGTACCTTTCCAGGCTCAAGGGATAATGAATTTTTATTTTATCCCTTAATTCATATTTCTTCATTTAAAGAATTCTTTTTTAACAGTGCTCTAATGTTTATAATAGCCCAGAATAACATCAAAACTTTTCAATTAGATGGTGTGGTTAACAATATATTCATACAAGTAAGGTATTATTGCCCGTTCTTACTACAATTACAGTGAATAACCGAATCGTCTTTAATAATTTTCGTGCTTACCTTCTCATCCGTCCATCGGCGTCATGAAAACTAAACAGTGAAAAATTTTTCATTGTTAATAAATTATTTTTCTGATCTACGCTTACGATTTATATGGCATTCTAAGCACGATGAAATAACACGGACCTAAGTCTATATGTGTGAGAACTGCGACGGTGGTTAATGTAGGCCTTGCGTGATTTACATGGCCAATGTCGGCCATTACTCTGCTTCAGGAGTCAACGGAGATTCTGCTTATTACCAGATTCTGCTCATTTACTCCAGTTCATTTGTGTATTATCAACTAGTATTGGAATCATTCATAAATTCTCTTTGACGATACGCGAAGCAGTTGCGAAAGAATGGAATATTGGCGTCTTTAGTTCTTCAGAAATTGTAAACAGCTTGTCATTTGGAGTTGTTATTCTGTTAAAACATTCACTACATTGTAAAATATGAAAGAGGCATAATCTCAAGTCTCATATCTATATACTATTTGTGTGCCCGGGCATGCCGGGTACTTATTTGTATTAGCTCTGTAAATATTTAATTCCACACTAATGTAATTTACTGTGTTTTAAACGGTATAGGTCAGGCCTCCAGGTCCCCTGGTCATAAGAAACTTTTCAGAAAGAGGAAGATGTATGTATCGGAACTGTGTGAACCTCTTCTTATTTGCCATTTGCCATTTGTAGATACTCATCATGTTTACATTCCCAGTCGTAATTTCGGAGATATCTCATCGTCACTTCCTCACTCACTCCGCTGCAATCTCAAACCGTTTACATTATACGCACTCAACCCAAAAAATAAACCGCAAACTTGCGTTTTAAACAACTTTGCAATTTTATTATGATGTCAAAAACATAAAATATGAAATACTCACATGACCAAATTTCTCTAAAATTCTCCCTTATGCAATTGACAAAAATTATAATTATTTATATTGATTAAAAAATCTTAGCTTTGGGTTTCTAAGTTAATCCCCAGCAAATCTGCCGTTGTTGTGGGAAAAATTTAAGGATTTAAGAAAGTTTTTCGTATTTATTATCATCATCCTTCCATGCGTTCGTATTTTGATTTGAAACATTAAGTTTCAGTTCATAAAATAGGGTAAGAATCTATAGAATTGGCACTACTAGGTTTAACGGTTTCGATTATGATGTTGAGTTTAATTTCATAAAGTAATTTAATTTATAGAAGTATATAATTTATAACAGTATACGAAATGCTATCTACTTTGAACTCAAGTGTACCGTGGTTTCTTTGACGAAGGAAAAATGGATCGTACCCGATTTCTTCCCGAGTTTCAAGAAAATCGTTACTCAGGGCTATTATATATATAAATATTTATAGGGATTATCAATGTTTCGAGATTTTTTCTTAATTGATGTGTAACAGATGTAGTATACAACATTATGGCGCACATTTCATTTGTCAATTGGAGCAAAACTTAACAGATCGTGGGCATCTTTCTTCAAAATTATACTTCCTTACGTCACAATGAACTTACAAGCCTACTTTAATTTTTTGTGCTGAGAAACGTTGAAACGAGTCCAGGAGCTGAGAGTAACGTTTTGTTCTGGGGGAAATCGAAAATTGACATTAGGTACATACAATAATAAGGGATGGAGCAGAAGTATGACTGAATAACTTACAATCTTTTATTTCTAGAAAAACGTTTTATATTAAATAATAACATTTTTATTGCCTTTTTTGAATTTTATATAGTGCGCTAAAAAGTGTTTCATATTTTGAGAGGTTGTAGTAACCATAAAAATAAGAAAAACTTTTTAAAAATGTATCCGGAAGCGAATACTTTTTGATATCAGCACATTTGTCCAAAGCGGCTGAAGACGTTTGATTGTAAATATGTCATAATGGCACAGGTTGTCTGGCACCCAACGAGGTGAATAGTCGAAGGCTGCGGTTAGTCCACAAACTTCAGATGGAAAAGCATGTGCTTCTTTGACTGGAAGAAAGGTCTGGGTCTAGTGTGCGGTGATTGGAAGCAGCAGAAGGCGTGAGTCGTACCTTTTCTGAGAGGTAATACAAGACAAATTTCTGTATTCATACATACTTACAGTTTTTTTCAATCGCTCTTGCAGAAGTTTGTCGCAGATCCATTGTTTACGACGAGGCAGGGTTCGCAAGAGATTGCATGTGTGGGTTGATAGAAATAGAAATTAACTTACAGAACGTGGATATCATCATTATTTCTCCACCGACGTGTGGACAAACGTTCATGGCGATAAATTACTAGAGCCTTATATCCCACCACAAATATTAAATGGGACTCATTATCATCACTTGGTTGTTAACATTATGCTTATGTTGTTGGAGGATGTGCCATGTCAGCAAAGACTTCAGATGTGGACTATGGACCTCCACAGCGTCATGAATGAACGTCAGGTTGAACCTCTCATATGAACAAGTCTACATATCTCAGAATGTAATCGTTTCCAAACCCGTGTTTATTGGAATTGTTTCTTCCTTTGCAAATTACTACCGCCTCGGAAAAAATTCGGCATTTTTAAAATCCTTGTGTATATTAATTTAGTTTGGAAACTATTGTTATTAAAATGACGTTCTTCATGTCGGACGCAAATTCCATCCTCTCTTCAAAGCTCTGCGTGATTTCCCCATGACATTTCATTCGCCACAATATCTATTTCTTGAAGAATGGAAATTATCAGGTTATCGATAGTGCGGGGTTGTTCACGAAAACTCTCCATTTCAGGTAGACCCACAAGATGAAATCACAAATACAGAGATCCAGAGAGCGACTGGGCGAAGAATCGTGAAATGACATGCCCAGGGAACATTTATCGAACCACTTGTTGCTGTGGCACTATCCTATAGTCTCATCTTCACCAGATGCCTTTCCAGTTATGGACGCAGGAAGCATCCTTGACGTGTCATGCCACGATTCGACCATGTTCCTTTCCCTGCACGCTCTGCAAATCTATCGATTTGTGACTCCATTTTAAAAGCTACCTGAAACCTTGAGCGTACGTGAACAAGAACACCAAAGCCGATAAGCTGAAAATTCTATTCCTCAAGAAATTGATATTGTGTCGAATGAAATGTCAGGGAATGTCAGGGAATAATGATACCCACATACATAATCGAAGGGGAATATTATTAGGGGTTGGGATGGAAGGGCATCACATAAAAATAACCAAAACACAATCGACATTAATCTCTATACTGGTTTAATGTGACCCGCTGACTTTAGTTTTGACATTAAAAACCAATTAAGTTGTATTTCATCCTCTGAGAGCAGTTGTGAGGAGGTAAAACAGACTTTGCATTCTATTTTAGGGGTTGTAATAATTTAGAATAAATTTTGAATAAGTGTTCTTGGCGATCGGGAAATCAACACAGTAAGGGTCACATGGCCACCACAACCTATGGGGGGGCGGATAGGCTGATAATTTGTAAATATCCATATACAGCCGCTATTTGCTTCTAATATATATATTTTTTGGGTCACCATTTTTATAGCGGTGACGCCGAATCCGTTTGCGTATAATTTCAACCCCATTCGAACTTCAAGCCCTAAGAGGGATTAACGGGAAATTGCACAAAACTCTGTGTACAATAATAAACCGATGAGCAATTATAATCAAATTTTGTAAGCATGATCCTCCAGACGCAAAAAATTGCTGTGAGGGAAGAAACAACTATCATTTGTTCCTGATGCCAGTTTAATGATGTGCTGTCCAAGAATTCAAGAATTAAATAAGATACCGGGCTAATGTAAACAAAATACAAACGTTCGTCCCCGACAAAATTCTAGTACTTTATTTTGAATTAAATTTTTATTTAAGACTTTTGTCAAGTTATTGTATTTTATTTACAGAAAGTACGTCAGATTAAGCCTAATATTATATTTATAATTATTTATCAATTTTTTTAGAGAACTGAGGCTGATAGAATAAGTTTTTGTCTTTAGATTGAGCTGTTGTTTATTTGCTTTCCAATTCAATCTGTGATTGAGGTGAAGTCCTAGTATTTCCCTTAAGGTTATATTGAGATGGGTTGAATATCGAGATCCATTGTCTGTAGTAAAATAAATTGTGAGTCAGTAGTAGGACAGTAGAAAAAGAGACAATATTTAGGAAATAGTAATATTATCCGAGCAACCCTTAACGAAATAAGCCTACTAAATTCGTTGACAGTGAGGTGCTAAGAGCCTCTATACGCGAATCTCTTAAATATGCTGAATATAGAAAGAATATTTCTTTAAGGAACGTACGGCATCTCGTCTGCCCCAGTTATGATTCTAAACTTGTTTCAATTAAGACTAACAAAGTTTGACATGTAGAATTTATTTCTTGCACTAATAATTTCTTTGCTATATGCAATATTTCAACACCACAGTCAGCAAAACTCATAAACCACGATTGCTGATATACTTCGCACAGTTTTATCCTTAATTACTGTTTAAGCTTTTATAATATTGATAGATTCCAAAATACAAGAACACATCATTTAAACTTAACGAGGTAAAGAGCAGAATTATTGGCTTTCCTTTTAATGACGTCATTCCCATGTTGGACTCTGGTAAAATCTATGAGAAAAATTAAAAGCGCAGAAGGTTTCACGAGAGGATAAATTTTGTAATTTCTCAATTCATACAGCATTGAAAAGGCTTGCGCAAGATAGGTTAGCTTGAAGGGTTGCATCAGACCAGTCTCAGGACTGAATACAACAACAATACAGCATTGTATTGTCGATAATGATTGCCGCATTTTCCCACATTTCTCAATTCACAAATATGTACATTAATAACGAGGCTGTTATAAATATTTCTCGTGGTTTGTTAAAGATTAATATCGTTGAACAGGGTGCACAAGTCACTGAATGTTTACTTTCAGTTTCCTCATATATTCGTCGGGCGTGGAGCACGGTGAGTCGAGGTTATCGGCTCATTCAGTCTCCTCGCAGACACACTAATGAGAGGTCACATCAAATATAGAAAACGTGGAAAGTTTTCGTCAGAGATAGTGTCTTAATATAGCTTTCGTGATTTATAACGCAACAGATAGTATTTTATCACAGTACAGAACGCTTAATTGTCCTGTTTCGTAGTCACTGACGCAACCAGGGGAGGAATGTACAGAAATCTAAGACATAAAAGTGAATGCGACACAAACAAAAATATCTTCCAATAATTAGTTCATGCTACTGAAAAAGAAAATATTTTATATACCTTTTCTTATTTATTTATTGTATGAGCCACACAGAGGCGAGTCCACATGTGTAGATATCATGTTGTTGTTACACTGATTAAATAGATTAAATGTAACAATAGAATGTTCCCTCATGTAACCTATCACCCTAAAAATGTGGTACTGTTACATAATAAAACCATGTTAGATGCAATGAAATAATGTAAATTATGAATTATCATTTATAATAATATGCATTGAATTAAATCATATGCCGTATCCCGCGGACGTGGAACGAGTTAGAAATTGTACATAAATTGTTATGGTTTCTTAATTACTAATAACAGGATGTTACTATTTACATTCCTATGATTATGTGTAACTTAAAAAATAAGGTATGCTTAAGTACTACACAAGAGGCAAGACATAATTTGTACCCAATATGTAATATTGATAAATATTACTAATATTAATACTCAGTGTCTTATACTATTGTCTTAACAATATGTATGGTAAGGTCTACATTAAGATACACTTAACTCTATAAACGCTTCAACAGAGAAGAAGAACTTGCTAAGTAAAAAGTTGTATTTATTTTGCTGAAAGTTTATTAAATATGCTAATAGCACTGTGATGAACACCCTTTTGTATATAGTTAGGGACTTCCCTTCCATGTGTAAATTATTTTTATTTCTGGAATCAAAGCTATGTACATATACGTTTGTGTGCATTGGTGACTATTATTCACAAATAACATCAGTGCTTGAACATATTGGCAAGTAAGAGTCAGTATTCCCATTTTCTTGAAGATCTCCCTGCATGAAGCTTTTGGCGGAACCTGACATAATATTCTTACAACTTTTTTCTGTTGGTTAAAATATTTAACTTTCTCTGATGCATTACCCCAGAATATTATACCATATGTCATAAAAGAGAAAAAGAATAACCAAATTTTCGTATTTTTTGGCCACTACAACATGACAAGAGTAATAAATCATGTACAAACTAAAATACAGAAAACGCAACAGCAAAATAAAATATAGTATTTCGTAATATAGAATATAATATAGAGTTACAAATGTAAATATAATTTTATTATATGTAAGTCTTCTGACTTAATAGTCAAGAAGAAAATAAGTTTTAGGTAATTGAAATGAAATAAATATAATTGAGGTGGTAATACATTGAATAGGGAAGCCATTCTTCGTAGATGAGCTGTTGACGAGTCCATGGATCTAGCGATTTTTCCTGTAACGATAATGCTTATATTTTGTAGGACGTAACTCAACTATAATTTCATATTTCTAGAATGTGTACATCGTAAATTAAGTGTTCTCGTTTCAATGTATTGGGCGATACGGTTCGGCTGAATTATTTTCAGGGCTTTACGCGCTGCGCCAGGTTGATTTGACCCCTCTTTCATTAATCCTTCTCACGCCGTGTCTTTAAGGCTCGAAAGACGGTTTTTGATGTCTCTGGCCCTTTTTAATGCGGTTCTGCCTAATACGTTCTCTAATTCTCATTCCTGTCGTAACTTTCCTACATAAACGTGCCGTAAACCCGCTTAAGTTCGTTGCTATGGCGACGTAGAAAAGATTTTACGGTTATATCGAAGACTGATGAAAGATGAAGCAAAAGGTACCCGAGTAAAATCATTAATCGCTAATCAAATATATACTAAAATGTATAGACCTGTGAAAAACAAAAGTTTAAGGAATGAGGAAGTAATTATTGATTGAGTTACTGAACGAAATTATCAAAAAGGTAAAGAATCCACTAAATTTCTGAAACAGCCAAATATTTATATTTACACTCGCAAAAACAAGAAATAAACGTATTAGTTATATATATATTGAACATATCAATTGGGATAATATAGATAATATAAAAAAATATGATAATGAATAAATGGAAGGGAAATACGGAATGAATTGGAATAACTAATAATAGAAATTAAAACGCTAAGCAGATTAGGGAGGATGTGGCACGTGGAAATGAAAGTTTGCGCAAGATAGGTTAGCATGGAGGGTTGCATCAGATCAGTCTCAGGACTGAATAACACAACAAAATAATGTAGATGAACTATTACACAAAGAGAAAAAAATGTAGAATCAGTCAATGACGTCAATCTGATATATGAAACTGAAGGTTTACTTCCTTCTGAAATACATTAAAGTGGCCGTTGTTTATTAATATATTTAATAATTCAGCGAATGAATGTAAAAACCCATTTTTGGTATACATTTACTATATATCATCATGATACCAGTTTACATTAGATTCTAATTACTTGGCAATATCCATTTGAATTAAATATGTTTTCCCAGGAGACATCTATTTTGTTTTTTTATTGACAGTAGACGTTTCTAACATGATGTATTTTATATGAAGATGTAGAATAAATATCACCATGGTCCTGCATTTTATTAATTATTTATTCTGCTACATATCAATTTTAATATACAAACTTTAATGAATTACGTATATATATATTGTCAATAAGAAATCCAGCCAATTTGTCAGAAACAATAATAAATTTTATTTAAGACATCTACAACGTTTCGTCCATGTTTGTGAACTTCCTCAGGTTACTAAATCAAACATTTTACAGACAATCTCTGAATTCAGAATAGTTTAGTAATTAGCTTTGCTTTTTGCATTTATTTAGGGCGACAGACTACATGGTGGTAGTTCTCTTCGTGGCAAATCTCCTACAATAGCTGAGTAATATAGTTTCAGAGGCGGATAGGGGAAAACAGCCAATGGATAGCTAGGACCTCGAGCCAAAGTTTAAGGATCCTACCTTGTATTCAAATTAATGAGATGCAGCGTAAATCCCAGAAAACCTGCATCGAATAGGCCAGACTCTTTGGTACTTGTCTCACGCTTTCCGAACGAGATGAGTTTGCTGTTGGATCGCAGCTTCCCTTCGACCAACTTAGGAGGCAGCTGGCTGACTGGTCCTATCTAGACTGACAGCTCTTACCGTGTACGCAAGGTCTGCGGCCCGGAAACACGCGCCTCTCAGAACTAGCCGAAGTAGCTCTGTTTCAGAGAGACATTAAAACCAGAGAGAGTAAGAGGCATCCACGATGGTAGTTTCATCATCCATCAGCAAGGGGTTATAAACTTTGAGTTAAATTAATATGATACCACATCTTGTGCAATTCTTGTTTCTTTTTTTCTGGTGATTCAAAGACGCAAGAGCCGCAAGAACGACATACCGCAGAAATCCACCAGACCAGATTAATTTCAGTTATGTTGTTTTTATTTTGAATCATGTTGGTTACGATTCTGGAATAAAACCTGCGTTCAACAACTAAAATGTTAGCATTTTTCGCAATCAGATAAATGTTACTAACTGATGATATGTATGGAAACAACAGATAGTTGGTCAGCGGGAATTTCGACATTGGGCATAAGTTCTGTGATAATGGTATTGAGTGACTACATTTTGGCCCACTGAAGTGGTAATTGCAATTGGCTTTAAGTTGGTGTATGTAGTTTCATTTTTTTTTCAGAAATACGGAACGTATATTTACTAGTACATCTGTATAAGATTGATATTCAAGATTTATTAAAAAATTGGACGAACTTATTGATGTATAAATTATGAAATAGTTACAGGATAGGTGCAGTATAGAAAACAGCGTCGCGGAGTAATGCAACAAGAGAATAGGGAAACAAGTGAGGAAGTTATTACCAACTCCAGTACCGCTTTCATTAGCAGTAGATTGAGTATATCAGCATAGAAAAATTATTCCTTGTAACATGAGACAGTAAATGCCACGTGTAGGCCTCTCATTTTAGAGCATTATCCTAATATTCAGAATGTGTGTAGCTTCTTCCTGTAATTTTATTACTCACAAAAAAAATTGTAACCGACTGGCTGGTTTAATATTCAACGCCAAATCCTCTTTCTGTTCCCCCACCCCTGATCACGGTATATTTCCCATCTCCACGTCTCTCTATCTCTCTCTCGCTCTCTACGTGTCGTCATGGTCGCGAACATCGGGATTAAGATTGTTGGAGGATCGATACACTAACCATGTGTCACTCCAAACTCGGAATGTGTCATGCAAGATGACAGTCTGCAGTCGACTCGGAAGGCCCAGGAACTTAATTCGCTGTAGAGACAAGTAGAAAGGAAAAAAAAAGAATGAAAGGTCCATTTACATCGCGACGTTGAACGCTCCCGACTATGATTGACTAAGAAAGCCATTAAACGTATTTTAACGTTAAAACACGTCTACTCAGAATTTGGTGGTACGGAATTACAGACAGTGGTAAAAGTCAGACACAACGGCACTACTCGGGTTTTGGTGACATCGGGTGGTGTTTCCCCGAAAATAGTCGGTGAGGGGGTCAAACGGCTCCTCCCAGGGAGAACAGTCAATAATATTGATTGTACGAAACAATATCGAGCACCGGCACCGACGGAATACGAAATATGGCAGTGGCTAAATCATTAAAAACCCCAGCAGAAACGAATTTTGGACATGAAAAGAGATGAGGAGTTGGACATTAAGGACGTGGAGGTGTTTATGCGTTTAACATTAAGGAGATCATGGTTTGATGATTAGGACGTGGAGGTTATGATCGGAGGTTAAGATTGGACACTTAAATATTGGAAATTGTCCTGACCGCGGTCACTAACAACGGCAGTAAGGCGGTGCAACGACGAAGCGGTAGCAAGAAGGTCCAGGCAAGCTGAGACCACACGATAAATTCCACTGTTTGTAACATTTTGCCGATTTCCTGCTACTGACAGTTACGAGTAGGATTTCTGTTAAATATCCTGCTCTATGAGAAGGCCCATTTAAACGACTCTTAGTGTAGAGCTCTTCGATTTAGTTGATTATAATTATTGTAAATATATTTGTAGTGTTTTTCATTAAACGTATTTTAACAAATTTGTAATACATACGTAAAACTATTAAATATAGCGTAAATGGAATTTCATTCTTATATAATATTTCATCATAAAAATACACCCCCCTATTCATTTCAGTATTTATACGTACGAACATATTTAATTATACAGAGCGTATTATTATTGATGAACCATGGAATACCTCAAATCATGCTTTTGTAGTACATCTAGAATTACCTGGATTAGAGAAAACATGTAGGTTTTACATAAACAAAACATTCCACTCAAATTTTATCCGAACCAGCCATACGAAATACGATTTAGAGTTTATTGCATGAAATAATTGAAAATAGGAAACAATGAAAAGCCCCACGTCGCAGCCTCACAAAAATACGGGTGCAAAAATATATTGTCAGATATTGAGTATAATAAATAAAAAATTCAGCCAATTTTTGCAGAAAAGAATTTAATTAATATCTATCTAATATAATTATGACGTTTGTTCATTTTTGTGAACAAAACTATTACAGACGTGGGGCTTTTCATTGTTTCCTATTTTCAAGTATTTCATACAATAATATTCTAAATCGTATTTCGTATTGTTGGTTCGAATTCAATTTGGATGGACTGTTTTGTTTACGTAAAACCTACATGTTTTCTCTAATCCTGTTGATAATTTTGTGTCGTTGTACGCATTTAAAGATGTATAATTATTGATATTGAACTGAAAACTATAATTTTCATTTCATGTATAAAAATTAAAATGGAATTTTTTCTCTACTTACCAGACGATATCCTCAAAGATGGAAGAAGCGTCGCAATTATATGAAATGAATGCTGATTAAATTTTTTCTGACAAAATTGGCTGTAGTATTTTTATGTATTTAGATTCTCCGAATGCTTGCAGACTTGATAAAATCGTTGTCTTGTTTTCCACCATCGCGGTCCGTAAAGTTGGTACAATTCCTCATAAGTATATAAACGGATTAATCGCAGTTTATAAAACACGGAAGTAGGATATAAAAATATATTTTGAGAAACGTGTGTTTACGAGCTTAGTAAAGAAAAAGTTAATAATCATTGAATAAATTATATGAGGTTTTTACAGCAAAAATAAATTTTAAAACTCATATCTATGGTAAATACGCGTAAGTTTTTAAAACGTATTAGTAAAATCCTCTTCTTTACTACTCCTACAATAATGAGTTTTTTCTTGGAACATGCGCTTTCTCTCAAAATTCTGGCTGTATATATATATATATATATATATAATTAAGTCATTAAAATAAGTGTAAAATTAGCAAGATAAGAATTATTGTTATTGTAGGCTGCTAATTGTAAATGTAACATTTCCAGAAACATAGGATATTCCTAATGACGAATAAAATCGTAGTATCTTCAAATGATGAGTCTGAAAAGATACGTTGTTACAATCGGATTACTTGCAGTTTTACAAAATTCTACAGTACGATTCCGGACATTTTTTTTCGTGAAACCAGTGGCATAAGTCTCAGTTTCATCTGATATTAATTAATTTAACTGCAATGATAAATAAGTCTGAACAAACTGAATGAAGATTTATATCCCGAAGTCATTGTTTTAATGAACAACGTTGAGCCAACGGACTGAGAAGTAGGTTCACAAAATGGCCTCCATTCGTAGGAGTCAACAAGATAAGCCATTTGCGCGTCTTTATTTCACTATGTCGCGTTCGAACTAAGTTTTATTGGGATTTTCGTCAGTTATGTAAATAAATCATCGCGCATTAATTTCGGATCAGACGCAACGATTCTATCTAAATTTATTTTCTAGCAAACATATGGATCTAAAACATTGATCTTAATTAGCGGAAAAATATGAAAATGAATGTATTTATTGAAGCATTAATATCGTACGTGTTTGAAATTTAATTATAAAAAATAATATCCTGAGCGCATGAGTGGACGCAGGAAAGCGAATTAATTAAAAATAAACTTACAGTAACGAGATGTGTTTTCTCATTTAAAGAAAAAATTCCACTTATTCTTTCATCATAAAGTGTGCATATCCATCAAAATTGTAATTAAAATCCTATTTTAGACTCAAAGAACAAGCTGGGTAGTAAAAATCGCTTTCCTATATAAAACATAGACCTATGTTGTAATTAATTTCTATTACATTAACATTCTATGAATAAATTTGGAAGATTATTTAGTCTTACGTGTAATTTTGATAAACACGATTATAATATGCGCGTTGACACATGTTAACCTTTTTTTTTGGCCTAGAATATTCAGACACTTAGTAGCAATGAAAAGGAAGTTCATGAATTATAATTTATCAAACAGTTATATTAAATTAAATATTTTTCATTCTTTACAACGTTATATGTTGCTTCTAAAGATTTGGATTTTGTTGTTATACGTAACATACAGCTGATGCAACCTATCCTGCGCAAGCGTTTTCATTTATTTATACCTACCACACACCATATCCTCCCAAACTGCTTAGCGGATTTCATCCGTGGCCTCCCCCTTCTGTTCTTACACCACACACTTCCCTCTCATGCTACTTCAAGATCCTCATGCCTGAAAATATGGCCTATTAATCTATCCCTTCTTTTGAACAAATTTCTCTATATTGTTCTCTCTTCTCTTATTATGATTAGAACTTCCTCGTTACTGATCTATCCGCCCATCTCATTTTAACATTCTTCTGTAGCACCACATTTTGAATGTTTCTATTATTTGACTCTCTGCAACTCCTATCGTCCACGTTTCGCACACATATAACGCCACACTCCATACGAACATTTTTAGTAATGATTTCTCTTACTTAAATAGGGCTGTGATACCGAAAATTGTTGTTAATTGGAGTACCGAAAGAAAATAGTTGTTGTTTATACTCGTATTACGCCAGCATCTATATAGGCATGTACCAAATTGGTCTATATCAAATTTGAAACAAAATAAACTTTAGTCTTAAATAGGGTTAAAAAAATATGGGAGAAACTGATGCAGAGTGGTCGGAAAATTATTGAACCCGACCTGAGAGATACAATAGACATGCTGCTTAAGCAAATTACAGAGCACAATATCACGGCTGTACTGTTTCAGAGCTCACGTTTTTAATGTTACTAATTCGTAGATAATATTTGTAGACTTAATTAGTGCAGCTCTGCTTATTGGCCTTCAACTGCTTGAGCACTGACAATTGACGTATTCTAAGTACACACAAAAAAGCATAGCCTTCTTCACCTACAACATTAATGTTACTCATGCCTGATCTGGGCATGAACAGTTAATAAATTAATGACAAATTATATTTGAAATGTAATTGAACCTTTGCAAAACCCCAATAACTTACATGATGGTGTGCAATAATAAAAAAATCTGACAAAAATACCAACCATCCCTAGTTTTGATCTTCATATGATGTAGAATAGATTGGGAGTATCTATATAATATAATATTTACGTCATTGCAATGAATTGAAGAGCAGGGCAAAGAGACGAAGTGAAGAGAGCAGTAGGGCTCCATTAATAATTGAGATGTATTATTATAAATGGGAATTCCAGTCGGAGCGGGATAGCGGGGTAGAACGGGATACCCTTTTGTTGGAACTGGATAGTGCTGGAGGTTATTAAATAGGGATGGAACATTGTAACTGGTCACGGAAAATCCCTGCAACCGACTTCATCAAGTTAAGAGCGAGTCTTGTGAATGAACTCGAGTTTTGGCGCCTTACATCTGTGAATTTATAATTTTTGCAGCATTTCAACAGACATAAATCTAAACAACTCCTCGTTTTTAACTCTATAATAGCATATATTCGTAAACTAGATGCATATAGGTTACTTAAAAGGTTTAAATCTGCTTGTATTAAGGCGCGCTGGAAAACATTAAACTGATTACTGCGTGCGGAACGGAACGGGATATTACTGTATAAGTCAAAAAGAAATGTGTCCCTCAATAATAACAGTAAAAACAGGCAGCCTCAACTTAAAAGAATGAGATACAGGATTCTGTACCCAAAAGAATAGATTAAGAAAGAGAAGAAACGGAAAATGAAGAAATGCTAGCAAAGGCTGTGCAGTTGCAATAAATAATCTCTTTTCGAAAGGATAAATTGATAAAGCGATCAACCATACGCAAAATAAGTATAACAAATAACACATCAAATGTGTTAAAGTTTTTCTTAAATTAAATTAAATTTATTGCAGGAATTATATATTTCCGTACCGATAGTGGGGAAGAACGGGAAAATTGTTTCTTTTTAAAAATTCACCAAAAATCTAAATTCGTTGCTTTAAGTTACGTTGATATTAGATTAAGTAAATAATAAAAGAAACTACTGTTTTATACGTTTATGAAGTGATTTCTCTTTTTCCAGAATTTTTGAAAAATTTGTTAAACAATGAGTCTCGTTCCTTCTCGACTTCCTATATATATATATATATATATATATATATATATATATATTAATGTACCAAGACAATTATTCACTCAATTATGTCGAAATGTGCTTTAGTACTAATGTTGTCAGTTGCTTTATTATTTTCTCTGACTTGTGGCCATATATTGTGTAAAATTGCTGTGCGGAATAAAAATAATTTTTATCAATTAATGATACTCAAATAAAAAACATCACGTTATCTCATTTATCTGGTTGTATTGGGAGTGAAAAAGCAACGTGGTATTTGCAGCTTAGGGAATATCGCATTTACTAATTATGTTGCCTGATAATGGAAACTAAAGAGAGTTTAGGTACTCTGGAAGTTAATGAAATCGGAAAATTATCTCATAAAGTTGGAATACACAAAATAAATAATATTGTGCAATGCAGTTCAATAATTCATCTGTATGTTGTCTGCAACAAAGTAATATGTATAATATTTACTTATTAGTCACACTTGCACATTTGTAATGTGAAAATATAAAAAAAAATTAACGAACCAAATAAAAATCAACAAGTCGAATTTCAAATTTAAAATTGGCGTAAATTAGGTTATTTGTGCTGGAAAAAAAAATTAAAACCAAGCCGTTGAATTCAGGAGCTTTATTTCTGTAGCATTTTATTTTAAGTAGATGAAAAGAGTACATGAGATTTAAAACTTAGACGAGGTGGTATATAAGAGAGTAGAAAGGTTATTTCAAAAAGAAAAGTCGAACTGAAACGAAATATGTGCAATGATTTTAAGAATATGAACTCAAACGTGCATAATAACTTGTGATTTGAATTTTGAAATTTTGTTATGATTTGAAGCGAAGAAAGTGTAATAAAAATAACTAACTATTGTTTAAGTGAATATAATACCATTAACAGTTTCTCCCACGATTTGATTTTGTATCAACATTGACAGTTTCGATTTTGAAGACTGATTTAACCTTTAAGGTCTTCATTTAAAATACTGAAAAATTAAACCTGAACAATTACGAAGGGAAATATTAAACATATTCTGTAACATAAATAGATGTCAGGACAAACAAATTAACAGGGAGGAAGCTATATAATATTTTAGAAATTAAAAATTAATATTTTCGGACAAATAAATAGATAAAACAGTTCTGCCCTAGGAACTGTAAGAAGAAGTCTATTTTTTCTGAAAATTAGCTTATTTAAATTCATATCACATATTTTGAATTACAGACGAATGAAGAGGTTTATGAACTTAGGGAGGAAATGTTTAGTGTTAATGGAAAATGTAATAACTTCTTAATTTTAGCATTTGCACATTCGTTTTATTTTTCAAAAATATAGTTAAACGTATTAATTCATTATTTGTTTTCCGATGCTTCACTTAATTGAATGGACAAGTGTAAAAACTGCGTACAGGAAAAGTCACTTCTGTTCCATTGCGTTAAATTAACCTAGCAATCATACGTGTAAATATATTCAAATAATTCCTATCTATTATTCATTTAATCAAAGAAATGTGCAACAAAGGTTACTTAAAAAGCGACGAGTTGATTGGTCACAGGACATAAAAAAACAAGAAGAATTGAGGGAAAATTCAGAATTTAGTGACTTGCAAACGTACCCTACAATAATTTCGCCCAGTGATAATTTTTAGTAGCGCAGTTGATAAGATCGTCGGGCGAAGAACAATATCATGGCTGTACAGGATACTTTTCGAAATCTAAGAAACAGGAAGAATACAAATAGATTTTTGGACCAACATAATTATCCCTATATCGAAGTAGACTGGGGCTGATAGATGTGAACAGCACAGGACTAATAATTTATTTAGTATCCCATGCGTGCAAATTTGAACTAAACCAGTGTGTAGGAGAACGGAAGGAAGGATAAATAGCATGCGAGTTAGGCGAAGATCCGTTTGGTTTTAGGTAGAATGTACGGACAAGAGAAGCAATATTGACTTTGCGTCTAGTTTTAGAAGACAGGATAACAGAAAGCAGGCCTACGTTCATGGTAATTGTAGATTTAGAAAAAGCCTTTGATGATGGAACACATTATTAAGTAGTTTGAAGAGCACATGGATAAAATATCGAGAAAGAAGGCTTATTCATAACCTCTACGGAAGGCAGACAGCAGTTATTAGAATTGAAGATCAAGAAAAGAAAGCAGAAATCAAGAAAGGATTAACAAAGGTTGCAGTCTGTCGCCCATGCTTGTGTAGAACAGACGATGAAGAACTTTAAAACGGAATATGGAGAAGGAATAATACTGCAAGAAGAGAAATAAGAATCCTACGCTTTGCCGATGATAAAGTAGTATTAGGGGAGTTAGAAGAAGACTTGGAAAACATAATTAATGGCATGAACGTGATCCTGGAGGACGAGTTCAACATGAGGATTAATAGATGAAAACCAGGGTAGTTGAGTGTAGTATGGGAAACAATGGAATAACAAAGGATGTTAGATTGGGTAGGGATATTTTGATGGAAGTTAAATAATTCTGTTACTTGGGAAGTATAATAGCCATAAAGAGTAGGATAGCGTAGGCAAGGAAAGCTTTCGCCGAAAAATAGGAATTTACTTACAACTAATATAAGGGTGAATATTATATGGATGCGAAACGTGGACGGTAGGACTTGTAGACAAGAAACTAATATAAGCTTCGCAAATTTGGATCCGCAGAGGAATGCCGAAAATCAGATTGGTGGAGAGAGTAACTAACCAGGAAATTCTAAGGAGTGTAAGAGAAGGGAGAACAATATGGAGTACTTTGACCAAGAAAATAGATAGATTAATTGACTACGTTTTGGGAAATGAGGGCATTGTAAAATTAGCATTAAAGGGAAGTATAATGGGGTAATAACAGAAGAGGGAGACGAAGGATGGAATACGCTAAGCAGATTAGGAAGAATGTTGTATGTGGAAGCTATGTTGAAATGAAAAAGCCTAACAGGATAGGGAAGTATGAGTTCAATCTTATAATTAAATTCACGGATTTTAATATGATCGTATACATTGTAAAATAGAATATAAAATTTTTATTTAAAAATGCACATTATGTTAGGAAATTTCTCTGCCGTTCTGTCGTTAATGACCCACCTCATGTTCAGTGCAGAACATGTAGTGCACTAAATCCTTTTTTTCTTATTTTGAGAGACATAAATTTCCAGGCTTTGTTTCATGTGAAAGCTTTAAATAGAGCCACCTGCATGAATTAATGAAATTTTCCCCTTGAGGTGAAAGCACAACATGGCTCTGTGACCGCTCGGCTTTTGTCAGCATTTGTTGTATTTTTGCGGGTGTTGTCCCGTTTATGGCCGTAATAAAGGGGTCGCTCATGACCCATTTGTCGAAGGATATAATGATTGCTAGTCTAAAAGGTCCTGACCATAAAAATATAGACTAAACATGTCTCAACTATAATGTTTCTCAGCTTGATAATAATTATACATTAGGTGTGTTTCATGATTGAGCTAACCAACTCAACTGATAAAGAATCTCTGCTCCAAGATCATAGAACATTCAGAAATCGTACTAAGGGAAAATTTTGTACAAATTGTGACGCGGTGTATATTAGTCAAACTGAACGATCACTTAAGTGCATAATTAAAGATCATTAATATAATTTTAAATACATTGGTTATAAACTATTTTACATGAAACAGTGTTTATTCAGTTACTATTGAAGTAAAACTAAATTTCACGATGTTGTCTCCGAGTATCAAGCTAAATTAAATTCAGAAAAAATTGTGGCAACATTTCATTAAACAATATCTGTGGTGATTCATGGCCTTTACAGTCGGGTAAAGCAAAAATAATTAAGTTTTTGTTATGTACGTATACAGGACGGAAGACGAGAATGGCTTGGTGGGGCCGAGTAGGCGGGAAAACGTCACCGTCTGCAACATTGTTGGCTGCAATATTGTTGATGTCCTGGAGTAGAGATTAGACAGTTGGTGCAGGGAGGCTGCCTGAGAGAGACGCTAGGGAGAGACGAAGCAGTGGCAGAACAAGGCGACATGTATAAAATTTAGTTTCTGCACAATTAAGAAAGGAGATTCATTTTGTGGGAGTACAGAAAATAAAAAGATAACATTTGATCTGAAGGAGAGGCACTAGAGAATCTTAATAAGAAGAAGACGTGACCCAGCAAAGGAACAACCGGCATACGAACAAAAACGAAGAACGACGTCATTAGGCGTTAACATCCGGTAACGGCAATTTACCTCGGTTTTTCCACATAAACCATTCTCGTCTGATTCGCGATTTTAATTTTCAACTATATCGTTCGTCACCCGCGTTCCCGGGAGCAGCCATTTAAGAAGCTGCGTAGAGTATTATTTTTGCTTTTACCGACTGAGCTAATGATTAAATTGATATCGTAAATTTATATGTTTTCCACTATAACTTAATTTGAGTTATAGTTCTATTCAAATTAAATATATTATTATTGTTTGTTTGATTGTACAACAATATTTTGATGGTGTAACCAACGAACACCACATATCCATAACACCATTTGATTTATATAATTTATTTGTACAGTTATATTTAATTGTTTTTTACACCTACATCACCTATTAAATTGACGTATCGGCAATTGTTGATTTGAAGATTTGTATACACGCGAAGAGTTATATGGATACGTAGAAGAAACGTATGTAATAATTTTTAGTTAATTTGGTTTCTGTTTACTGGCCAATGTATTAGACATTAACGTTTCACAGATCATTTTGTTTTCTTTTAATGTTATCTGCAACATAGTTATTATCGTCTGTCGTAAAGTGAACCTTTTTGTGTTTATTTTTACATTATTATTAGATTTTAACTGAAAAACTAGATATTAAAAGGTAACTACAAGTTTCATACATAGATGTGTTAAAGTGTTATCTGTATTAATGAAATCCGTATCATGCGCATCCTGTAGTGGCTTCATTAGTCACAGATGTAACGTTTATCCGGTCTCTCGGATCAATTTGTTGACTAATGCCGGCCCAGGTGCCACTGCTTATGCAGAATTAATTTAGTCAAAGGTCTTTTAAATATGAAATTACGAGATGCACGTTATTCAAACATGAAGCACATAAGCTTCGAGAGTAGTTCAGCCAAGCACGACACTATCGGAAACCATTATCTGTAAGTAATTCTAGGGATTAGAAATGCTGACATTTAAAAAAATTAAATTATTAAAAAGGTATCTACAATCTCAATCTTTCATTGTTGCTTTCTAAATTCACACTCTTATTTAGATTAGTTTAATAGCTATATTATTTTAAAAGTTGAAAAATTCCGAATTTGCTGTTAACTGTGGCAGGACCTTATAAAAGAACTGCCGTTCATAATACTCCAAACTACACGTTTCACAAAGACGCCGAAAACTGATCACACGACAAAAAAAAATGGAAGGGGAGAGTTTGACTTTGAGCTCAGGAGTCCCGTTGTTGCAGCTGGCCGCAGGTTCAAGTCCCTGGCATATCCTCTCGGCTGGGCCCCAAAGACGTGTCCGTCTCCTCTTGCTCTCCAAGCATTGCTGTCCTAAAAACCGCGCGAGTTTCCCACCCTTTGCGACTTTCCAAAACTATCAATAATTCGAAAAGATTTTGAGAAATTTGTAAAATAAAACTATGTCCATTATAACCGTGGCTGTCGGACGGCCTACGGCCATTCTTGTTACCGTTTCTTTTAAGTTGTTGACCTTCTAAATTAGGGTTGAAAACTGAACTGTTACAGTCTTTCGGAAGCGACACATAATACCATCAATAAACCGGGGCTTCTCTTCAATAACGAAAATTTTGTCGTCACAGTATACCGTAAATGTCACAATGCCGCGTGCTAGCTGTATATAATAAAATATTTTAAAATTTTAAAAAAACTTCAAAAGCATTTTCACATATTTCAGTAAATCAATAATATACAAGAGAGGATACACATTTGGATTTTTTGGTTGTTTTCATTTTGTGATTATCTGAATTAGTTTGTGATTTGAAAATGATAATCATGAAGGTAAACAACGGTTCGTCTGTTGCTCTTGCTACTTGTTTTCTGAAGAGGATCATAGTTATTCGTGTTTTAATCGTCCTTTTTAATCACTCATTACACTCTTTCACATATAACTTATTTTCTTTACTTACAGACCTTTCAGTCACACTAATGATGTAGTAGAACATCCAATATATATATATATATATATATATATCTTTCACCCCATTCGATACATTATTATTCAGCTGGAGTGCTATGAAAATCATCATGCGGTGATTCATGAAGATATTTTTACGTAATTAAAGAAACAAGTGCCTATCTTTAGTGGAATGGGATGGGGATGAGGAAATGATTGCCCTGATAGTGTTAATGCAACACACGATCAATATGTAAAACCTGAATGTCGTGTCTGGTAGTTACTTAACATATCATGCAAGGCAAATCATCTTCCTGTAGCATTCTCCATGAACTAACTATAACATTCCTTGTCATTTCTAGAATTGCCATCGTCGATCAATCTAATGAAGCATTTAAAATTGGTTAAACCCAAACGCTTTAAACGTTACACGAGTGTGCTGTTAAATTAATCCCTGGATAATTTCATGATAATCTTATTGATAATAGACGTGTGTATTCTTAGATCAAAGATATCTGATTATGGATATGTACATTAATCTGACAAATTATTCACTTTTGTTTGTAGATATCTATGGTAACCAAACTCAATGTAACAGTTACAAATTATAACAATTATACTGTTAGTATTCTCCAACACTGTCTGATTGATCTATGGGTGTGTTTTATGTCGGCAGAGGCATGAAGCCCGTCGTTTTGCTGTTGCTGGCCGTGTGGGTGGCGGTGATGGCCGTGGCTGAGGAGTCCTGCGACTGCTGGTGGGCGGCGGACGAGCTGGGCGACAGCGACAGGCAGTGCCGGTGCATCGACGACGTCCTGCCCACGCTCAAGCCACCCCCTCATGTTCTGTAAGATAACACACACTCTAATTAGCCACTTAAATATAATCCATTTTAATCAAACCTTCGATATGAAAAACCTTTTTATTTTAAAAAAAATAGTGTTAATGTTTAAATAACCTGCACCAAATGTTTCATTTCCTAATGCTGGTTGAAAGTCCATAGAGGTATTGAAACATATTTTAGTAGCAGTAATCACGAATGTTAAAATACGAGTATACAGTCAGAGATAAGTGTATCATTTTTAATTTTTCGTCTATGTCCCTTATCGAAGAAAATTGAAGGCGCGACTCGTTTTGTGCTATTATTTTTATATTATTATCATAGTATGTATATTTCCTGTAAACAGTGACTCTTAAGTACCTGCTTCATCCTTTACGCAAACCTCTGACGTAATATTTAAACATGCCTGCTTATATTTTAAAATGTGCAATGATATGAAGTAAAAATTTGGATTATTCGAAAAAGAACCGTTGGTTATTTTATTTATATCTGTAGCAATTATTTTAATATCTGCTTAATATGGTTCAAAAACAAAAGCAAGCCTTTTACACAGATCGACTTAAAGCACCAAATTTTATTTCACGAAACGACCACGTGCATTAAATTAAAGAAAGATATCAGAAAAGGAATGTAGGGAAATTTTCTTTTGTATATAGAACCATCAGGAATTCTGCAACATAGGCTCTTTCGCAGAAGTATTAAAAAAAGATTGGGTGTACTGGAGTATAATACTTTACTGTAATAATATCAAGTGTGATTTATGTGATTTTACTTTTTTCTC
Organism: Eucriotettix oculatus; assembly: GCA_034510155.1. Classification (NCBI taxonomy): domain Eukaryota; kingdom Metazoa; phylum Arthropoda; class Insecta; order Orthoptera; family Tetrigidae; genus Eucriotettix; species Eucriotettix oculatus. The sequence continues at coordinate 28,160 of JAEMUL010000019.1, read as the reverse complement.
TGTTCAAATGTTAATTGATGTAAAGTAAATACCACCGGGCTATTGAGCATTTTTAGTTTTTGAATTCACATGTAAACATGAAGATAGGTTAGTCCATTGATTAGCCTGATTTAGCATATGGATTAGGGTGTTTTTTTCTAAGCGCGTATCTGAGGGACATACAATGTGGCGTACGAGGGATGAAAGGCAGTGTTTTGATTATTGGAGGAAATATGAAGATGTGGTCTGCGGGTGTGATGGTAACGACTGTTATAATGTGCCTGAATTTTTTGGGGTAAGAATGAGGTCGATTTGAGCCAACGGAAGTCGAGCGGTGGGAGAGGATTGTTGTGGAGTTGTTGGATCGTGGGGTTCATGTGGTTGAGGGTGCTTTTAATTAGGGAAGTTATGAATTTGGTGATTCCGGAGTTTACTTTGGGAAGATTGATGTTATGATGGATGACTGAATTTTTGAGGTACCAGGGAGAGTTTTTAATGCCGCACAGGATAATGTTTTGTTTTCTTTTAATTTTGGCTGAGTGAATTTTATATGTTGTTCCCCATATGGATGAGGCATAACACCAGGGATGGTTGTATTATGGAGAGATATAAGAGGCGTTTAGTGTTGATGGTAAGAGGGGCTTTTCTGTTTAGGAGGGGATATAGGGTTCTGAATTTATGGTTGATTTTGAAGAGAAAAAGATTAATGTTTCCACGAGAGTTTTGAATGGAAGATGATTCATTGATAGATTGTTTGTTTTTGTAGATATTAATGAATTTAAACGTGAATGTAGGTACCTTATCCATTCCAAAAATGTTTTAACAGAAGCATCAGACTGCGTCGTTTTTTAGTGAATATGCCGTCAATGTTTTAATCATAATTGAATATTTTTGTTAATACTCTTTTCACAATGCATCAAACCGAACTATAATTTTACATATTCATATTATTTCTTTGTTTGTAAATAATGCATTAAATGCCAAGACAGGCGTGGATCTGACTTGAATAAATATATATTATTTAAATAATTAATTATAATATTGGTGTAGCAAATTGTTTCACGTCAGCGGTGGGACGTCGATAAAACAACGTTCTAATAAAAATTATGATTCTAAATTTTCATTATTTCTACGTAAAACGATTACAGCAATATTCTTAAAGAAATGTAGAGCAGATTGGGGAGTCTTTGCAGTTCACAAACAGAGCAATCTGATCGCCATGTGACGCACGTAGATCTACGTGCTGTGTTATATAGACATCCTACTCAACAGTCAAACAGCGTCTTTGGACTTCGAAAAGAGCTTCTCGGGAGGGAACGCGATTGTTGCTTCATCTATTTAAAATATGCTTTTATCTATTCAATTTGCAATGTCGTCCTACAAATCAGCGGCTGAGTAATGACATCAACACTGTGATGGAAGTTCGAATTACTTTTTTTTACTGTTAAAAATATTTCCCGTTAATGAAAGAGTACAATTTTTTAAACTTTATTCAAATAGTCTTGCGTAATTGCTATATCAGTGTTTAAGTCACCAAGAAGAGATTGGTTGGGGATTTATGGAAATATCTTGGTTAAATTGAAATGTGAGAGAAAGAAACAAAGATGGAATTAAGATTTGTAAAACTCACGATAATCGCAAACTGTGTATATGTTTGTAGAAACGTTTCTCGGGTTTCCAACCGGGTAGTCTCAGTAAACAGCGACGTTTCGACAGATAGCAACTCCGTCATCTTCCAGCCTGGAAGATGACGGAGTTGCTATCTGTCGAAACGTCGCTGTTTACTGAGACTACCCGGTTGGAAACCCGAGAAACGTTTCTACATATTCTTCACCGGGAAAGCCTTCGTTCTTTAATGTGTATATGTTTGTTTAGAGTATAATCTTAGACGAATGGGGCAATTTCAAATAATCCCGACAGAGATGCTAATTCGATCTAGAATCAAACACTGTTGAGATAACATACCCAGAGATAGGACCGTGTGACACAAAGAAATTGCGGAAGCAATCAATATCGGAGTCGAATTTTTCGTTTTTGGTGTGGTTGGTATTCACAATGCTGGTTAAGTATACGTTCAGCCCCGTCGACATAGAAGTGAGGCGGGGGCCGAAGAGGACAAAAAAAAGTCAAAATTGCCCCATGTTCGTTCCAAAACCATCGTTTTCGGTGTCCGTTAAGTTGAAATTCAGCCCCTGCAACGTGGCAAGCATGTCGGAAGGGGTTATTTGTTGATATCAGTGTTTAATTAATTTCCTTTCCGCTCTAATTTTAATATTTAGGCCACGCCGTCCAATCAGGTAGTAAATAAACAGGAATCAGATTTCACTCAACGAGGTTTATATTTCCGTAGTTTTCGAATTATATGATTGTAATAGTTTCAAGAAAACTTCACAACATCGGATTAATTTATCAACTTTGCTTAAATTTTGCGATATTAGATGCATTCAGTAATTGAATTTAAGTCTGGAAAAATATATCTTGTAAACTAGTTATCTTCTTCTTATATTTCATATTAGTATGCTACGTCGTGTGTAATGAATGTGCTCTTTTTCAGTAGTCTGATTTTGCAGGTGGATGTGGTCGATAAATTGCTCCGCAGAGGCTAAGTAGAGCAATTTCCACTAAACGAGATTCATTACAAAGCTCTCCGTATTGCCTCAGTTAATTGAAGCGCTTAGGCATCAATGCGATAGACTTCGATTAATAAGGGATGCGAAAGTAAATCTAAGTGAATATAAGTCGAACAGAATTTTAAGTCAATTTTATCAGCATTAAATTATAATAGAAGATGAAACTTATTTCGGAAGTAATATGAAATTATCTTGACATATTACAGTCCGAGTCAAATGAAAATTTAATATATTATTTGATGAAATTAATAATCTGAGATTATCATCAATTACAAATAAGAAAATCCAGCCAATTTGTCAGAAACCATTATTAGTATTTAATTAACGAGGTTCGTCAGGTAAATTTAAAATTGACAGATCTATGTGCACATGCTGATAATTTTGCGTCGTGGACTGCGTTCAGAGACGGCTATGAATATTTTTGTACACCTTTCTTGGCTGTTACGGTGGCAATATTGATCAATCAGTTATCTGTGTTGAGTCTGTTTCCTGGAATTTCTCAATTAATTTCGGAATATTGGAGAACCTTTCAATTCCTCAGGGAAGCAGTAAAGGGATGATTTCCCGTTGGCTTCCGTCGATGATGAGATGAACCGAATGCGAACGCGGCAGTGACAGCTCATTACTGAAATGAGAAAAACAAACTCAAAGACATACGAACCCGGGGCATCTGTGTTGGGAGCGTAGGTGGATCATTATTAAAAAATTCGACCTCTCACTCTACCGATCACAGAAGCTATTTTCTTTAATGTTCGTAATCTCGTTTAACAAATATTATTCACTTTCATTTTCGTAGTCGGTTAATAAATTCGTTTTATACTTATGTCTAGCCACTTTAACCCCTTCCCTGACTCGGACGAGTTATCTCGTCCTGAGCGGTCGAGTTAACTCGTCCTACGTCAATTTTACTTCTTCTTCCTTGATCTGGACGAGATATCTCGTCCCCTTCATAGGCGTTCGTAGTTTTGTCGTGAGAGAGCGTAATTGTCTTCACAACGCATGATTTACTCCAAACTTATTTGTTTTTTTAATTTGTGAATGCGAAAAAAATCACGTAACTTTCGTAATTTTTGTCATTTGAAACCTATACTATTTTCGAGATATTATTTGTAAAGAACAAAAAAATATATTTAAAGCATTTTATAAATAACTGCGGTGGCCTCTTACACTGTTTCTATGAACGTTTGGTGCAGCCGAACGGAGCTGTAGACGAGTTACGCGCCATCTTGCTATTCTGAGGGTCGCGCGTTCGAATATTGCTATCGGAAAGGATGTTGCAATGTCTGTATTCAGTGAAGAAATTAACTTGGAGCATTTTACAAAATCTTTATTCCTTACTCTTCGGTGTAGCCGACCGGACCTCCTAAATGAATTACGTTCAAGACGGCTATTCCAAAAGTTGCTTATATAATGTTAATGTGTTTTAAATATAGAGTTAATATTATTATTATTCTAACATTATCACGTATTTTAGTGCGAAAAATATTTGTGGCTATATTTATTGTGAACCATTTAACTTAATTTTTATGCAAAATTACGAAAAAATTAAAAAACTATATTAATAATAATATTCAATAATAGAACATTTTTTAAAAAATAACTTTTTTAACACTTAAATGAATATGCATATTTTTATATCTACTTGTAGGTAATAAAAAACGTAATAAATTAATATGATATTATTTGTCATATTTGTTAAAAATATTCGTCAGTGAAGGGGTTAACTGTTAACATATAACGCCATCATTGCCATCATTGGCAATTGTGTATCATAAAACACATTTAACGTTGTAACAATGAACTTTTCGTGAAATAATTATTCGAAGCAGAAGTTGAAGCAGTAATGCGTGAAACTTTCCCCCCCTACACTTTGTCATATTTAATTACTTGTTAAAGGCCTAAACGGCGAACGTTTCCACGCACAAACTGTCAAACGAAAAAGCTCTGCTTCTTACTCTCCTTAAGGCTTACATGGGACACAAGTCTTGGTGAGATATTAAATTCCCGCTACGAGATCCGGCTCACTACTCTAGAAAACGCCGGTCTAGGCTGCAGCGACGTAAGAAAATTACATTCTCAGTAAGTCAAGAACGGCTCGTTTCAGATTATAATAATGCTTTAACAAGAGAAACCAACTGAATATCATTTTAAATATGCGCTCGTGCGTAAGGATGCAGCTGAAAATAGCTTAACAAAATACACGCGTATATTTAAATTTATTTTGAATTTAAATTATTCATCTGTCACATTTCACTTTAGTAGCTTCAGACTACTATCAATTTCGGAATTGCGCTTTTGCTTCATTAATTAAACTTTTCAAATGAGTTTGCAACAGAAACATTTACGTAATCTTATTCGATACCACGATACCCGAAATATTAATGCTTAAATATAACAAACATTTGACTAAGTTATGATACATTTTGTTTCTCGCGAACGTTGTCGTCGCCGCCACCGCTGCACGCATACACGCAGGCTACGTAAAGCCTCATTGTATCCTATTCTATATGTCATTAGTGTAGAGTCGCGGGAAACACCGTAAAAAGTAATTGACCTCGAAAAGTATTTATTCAACGGAAATATCCGCGGATTTAGAATATGGCAGCCGTGTCAACCCGACGATGCTGATTTCCGAGTCGCAAAATACGTATATGCAAAAGTTCGTTGAAATATCTCGACGCGTTTAGATTTGTATGCGAAACATACATTCACACAAACACACGCACGTACGAAATTTGAGCTCATTATACACAGAAAAATTTAATTTCTTTTACAATAATAAGGTAGTTTATTCATCTAATTGGTCTTTTTAGTGCGAAATAACTTGTAAATTTAATGAACGTTTTTTTAAGTAACAATATATTTTAAGTACTTAGAAAATATACAAAAATGTTTATATCTGGAGTGCGGCACACACGCTGCGCCGTATTAATAAGACGTGTTGGGCCGCTCACAGTCAATTTTTTAAAGCTTTATAAATAATTATATGTCATGTTCTTACATTACTTTTAATTTATCTCCATTATTCACCCAATATCATGTTTTTGAAACATCACGTTTTCTAGTATCATTGTAACACAATAACAGTATAGTGTAAGTATAAATATTAAAATGGTTATTACCCCAAAAAAAACTAAAATTAATTAAGTCCAAATTTAAAATATTTACATAAGTATATTTACTACACTAAGCTTATTTGTGTACCTAGTATTTCTTTCTTATTTGTTTGTTTATGTAAAATCATATTAAACTTTTTCGTTGACCCTTATTATTTTAGTGTACTAAAATTTTTATTTGTTAATCTATTCTACTATTCATAATACATTTAGCGATTTCACCGACACGTAGTACAATATTTCAACCCATACTTAAGGGGATTGTATATTTATTAGTAGCTGGCTACCCGCGTTGTCCGGTAATTTATTTATATAGACCCATTTTTTAAAGTTTATTTTTTCACGCCCCCTATCATCAAATTTCACAAATGAACGCTTAAGATAAAATGTTTTATTTTCAAAATTTTCACAAATTATTATTTTACATACACTTAATTTTTTCAGTGTGTATTTAACCGATAAATAACAAATTAAATAATTTCCGCCCGAGTTTTACAGCCAGTATGCAAGTAATTACAATAGACGGAATATATCAGATTTCAGAAATTCTAAACCTACATGTTAAAATAATACCACACTACGACGCAATGAAGTTGCGCATGTATAGATAAGTAAGTCAAATGCCACAAATTATTCAGATGGCCTTGCTGAGAATGTGCAATTATATGATTTTATGTGAAAAATAAATAAAAAAACTAAGAAAATTTTGGCCAGAAATAATATTTTTCTTGGAGCTTGACAACAGCGATACCGGGACTCGTTATAGATAAGTATCATCATCAAGATAGTACAAGCCGTTATGAGGAGAATTAGGAACACACGCACGCTGGAATTTTATACATCAAGATACATTCATTCGATTCAGTTCTTCCCTCACACACACGCGCGCGCGTATATATATATATATATAAGTTCGTGATTGCTGCTCCGAATTTTCTAAAAAATTTCTGCGGCATTTATTTCACCCTTACTGCACTAATACTCTTAACGTACGAGGATAGTCTGACAATTTTCTGGAACGATATTAAAAATGAAAATTTATATTTTCATCTGGCTGTGTTACCCCATCTCTGAAGTGTTCTGCCGGGAGCGCTGCAAAGTGTCCGCCTACAGTCGCATTTGCTTCCATATTGGACGAGAAACATTGACCAGCGCTAGAAAAACATTGATGGTTTTGGAGCAGATGCAAGTTCGATGGAGTCAGACCTGAGAATTTCGGCACATCTTCCTTCATTTCATAGTGAAAACTCTTTGTTTTACCATACACAAGACGCTATTGTATTGTACAGACGGGTATTTCTTTTGCAAGGCTGGTCTGTTTTCACCTCTTTTTCGTCCAATTTCATTACGAGGTTAGAATAATATTCTCCAATTACATTATTCAATGAAGTCGATCAACATAATTCTATTGGCATTAGAATAAACAACCTTCATGACCTTTCCCGCCAATGAAAGCGACATCAAATTATTTATTATTAATATTTTTATTGTCAACAGGAGTCGTTCTGAGCGACTACAAAAAATAATTATAATGGGAAGCAAAAAATACATTGATATTGCGAAGTACATAGAAGAAGAAGGGTTCCTACGTTTTTTCCTCTTCTAACTTAATTCCAAATTTCAGTCAGAAGGTTGATACACTCGTTCATAATGTCTTTTCTTGAGAAGGCAGGAAGATCCGAGCGGTTTAGTAGCAAGGAGGCCACCAGTTTAGCGCCTTTGTCGGCAAGCTCGTTTCCCAAGATGCCCGTGTGAGCTGGGAATCAGCATATGGTGATTTCTTAGTTGTTTCCTTTTATCTTCCAAATAAGGTCCCTGAATTCGTTGGTGCAATCACTGCTACATCGGTGATTGGAGAGTGAGTTGATCGCCAGAAGAGAATCTGTGCAAATCAAAATACAAATTGGATGGGTGGTCTTTGCAATACCGTCTTGCCATTAGTATCGCATACGTTTCAGCCGTTGTGGCTGAAGCATTCTTTTTAATCGCCATTGAATCATTAAATTCATCTGAGATAAACGGGCATGCTACCCCATCATTAGACTTTTAACCATCTCTGAATATACTCTGTAATGATTATATTTCTCCAGAAGGTACATAATCTTCTCCTCAGTGAAGTACTCACCTTTATCTTTAACATCAAGACAAGTTGGAGGTGTATCAATAGGAAGAAGTGATAACTGTCAGGGACGAATTTGGGAGGAAGAAATCAACTTATTTGGAGCTGAAGAAACAGCTTTTTCCCACTGCAAACACTGTTGTTTCGATTCAGATGTGTTATTAGGAATCCATGTTTCATCACTATCAAATATTAGTTGATAATCAATCTTGTTTCTTATATCGTAAAACGCGTGAAGTAGTGTTGGGAAAGTTTCGTCCGAATGCGTAAATTTCATCAACGTAAAATTTCCCCGTGAAAAAATGGCACCAACGCGTTCTTTTGAAGTGTCTACAGATTCAGAAATTCCAAGCATCTTCGTAAGCCGATCTTCCGAAATTATAACCTGCACTTTTTTACTGGCATATTCTCGTGGATCATATCGAACGCTTACAAAGTCTTGTTTTAATGCGGTCTTCCGTGTTTTAAAACAAAGGAAATTGAAGTTTCTGAAATAAAATTCTGGTGGATCGTAACGAATCAAATGCCTGCGTATAGCCTGCTGCACTGCTTGTAATTTCACACGGCGTCCACTGGCAGTTGAGAGAAAAAAATATTGGAGTAGTTCTGCCATCTAAGGGCGAGACCGTCCAGAACCATTCACATAGAGCTGAGTTTTGGGGCAAAGATTGTTGATATGTGTACTCATGAGTGATCTTCAGTCGAATATTAAGTGTACGAGGTGAAAAATTATCGTTGGTATTAGTTGACTGAATAGAAACAAATTTATCGCTTTAGATATCTGTGGATTATGAAAAATTTTGCTTTATTTCCAAAAGCGGAAAGAAAATATTTCGTCGGTTTTAGTCTACCGTCCTACGCGTCATTTTTACTCAGAAAACAATTTTATGAAGCTGTTCAAGTAGCTTTCACTTTAAGGAAGCCGTTATTTACCGGAGTAAAGTTCGAAATTCTCTAATGTAACATTTTTTATTAATATACTTTTTGATTCAGGTAGGGGTTAGGGACTTTTCTTAATTGTAATAATATAATGGTCTCAATTGCGACCCTGGATAAAATACAGTCTTAAAAGAAATTGGGCACTGTGTCTCCATTATTAATTAGGATTTATCTCTTCAACAATCTTCCACAGAACTATAAGCATAAAACCTTGATCTAAAACGATTTAAATTTTTCAAAGCACCATAGCTTATTATTATAGGTATAAATTTGCTACATATATCATATTATTATTTATATATACCGTATATAAAGAAGTTGTGGCACCGTTGATCTTGACCGCATTACTAACACAAATCTCAGATTTCGTAGTCAGATAAATAAACTGTATTTGTCTCTGCTTCTTGAAAATGCACTCTGTGTCAAAAGAATGAAGTCCCAAAAGATTTTTTTATTTATTTTCATGCGAAATACTTCTTTGTATAATCATGCAATAACTTTGGTTTAAGTTTACAATTGGAGGTAATCAATAAATTTTTTTAAAAAAAAATTCCTTTGAAATGCAAACACATACAAAGAAACTAACATTCGTTTCAAAGTTTGCTTACTTAAACATTCACCATTATCCGTTACACATCTACTTTTAAAGCACGCAATCTGTTTTCAAAGGTTTCGTGTCGCCGATTTTAAACAATGAAGTAATTACAACTCATCTGATCATTATGTGTTAACGATGTCCCCTTGTTCGGGTATTTATTATCTCTAACGATCGTCCATATTGAACATGAATCCGTAGTTCGTAACTGGGAACACAACGAGCCGTAGTTACAGGGGGAGGGGAGGATCATTTATGAATGATAGCTTCCTTGCAACATGTCATTGAATCAAACTATTATTATTAATCACTTTACGTAATTCACTCTTTAATTTCAAACATAGATCGGTATTTCGTATGAACTTTAAATGGGACGTTCTTCTGAATACGTTATCTTTTCAAATACCTATCTGTTTGCAAAAATAATAAATAGTACAACAGCCGACACCTCAAATAAAAATTAATATTCAACATTAGTAATTATACGACGTTTCGTATCTAAATTTAGAACCTCGTATGGTGAGATTTAAACTAAAAAAATATAAATGAAATTTACAACATAATATGTATAATACAATTATCAAACAATAAAATAAATATTCTTCAAGTATGTATATATGCACCTCAAGTAATATATTTGATATCGACAGTAGCACCTAGTAGAGATGGAAAAAGCCGTTCTTTTAAGTGATCTTAAACAATCGCTCAATGGAAAGACCTTTTCCATATATGTATTTATATTTAAGTCCACTCACCGCTCACGATCCACTGAAATGAATATTACCTTATGATTTTTCACTGTTTTTCATAGAAATTACATTTAATTTTTTTCATATCAATCTTTTAGTACTTCTTTAATGATTGAGGGGGACTTTATTTTCATTATTGATGTATTTTAATGATCTCTAATGCATTCGGGTTCATAGAAGAACAAATGTTTTCAGCATAGTTCATGCCTATCGGAGTATTTAAAATATATATTGTAACGAAACATTCCGTTTAGTCAAGAATCAGATTGGCATACATTAAAATTGTACATCAAATATCGAAAAATATTAAAGCTGACCATATTTACCAAAATATAAATAATGTTGTCAATTTTTTTACATAGAAACTGGGGATATAGGCTAATTTCATGTAAGTATTTGAGCAGTAAAATGATAATAATTAACAGAATATCAACATTAGCAGTGCCATGGTTAATTAGGCACAAAATAAAAGTTTACATTATTGGAACAGCCAATGTTCAAGGACTCCAGTCTAGCGGCCAGCTAATAATTACATATTGATAAATGTATTCAAGGCTAAATAATTAATCATTTGTGCATAGATTATCGAAGCGGAGGTGTGGAAAATGCATCAAAGCAATTTGTTTTATGCAAATTGATATGAGAGATTTGGAAATACTTTTATATTTGTTTCCAGCTTACAGACAATTGTAACAGTTACTTAAGCAGGAAAAGTAAAGGAATGAAATAGGTAAATATATAATAAATTATAAGCCATTATATAATGTTATTAATACTGAACGTATTTTCTCATTTTCAAAACATTGGTGTGGGTTTTTCTTTTTCAATTCTTTCATATACTTCTCCATTATAGAGAACGGGACAATTTTGCAATATTCTTTAGCAACTTCAAATACAGAATGATTGCAAACGAATACAAACACATTACTCACATTAATTACATTGTTATCGTAGCTTTGCTCCTTTACTTCTTCGCTTCTACTATCTTAATTCTTACGAATGTCCATACGCTAAAGGCATGGTGTTAAAATGAAATATATAAAGATACTATGACATTGGGAGATTCGGCCGCTTACTCCGCGTCTTCTTTCCATAATTGTCTTATCATGGCCATAACTTAGATTACAAGGCCCCGTGACACAATATTCTGTTTATGTCGTCGAACTAATCAGCTTGTAAATACGTTTGTTTGGGCTGCCGCAGTGTATCACTAAAACGTCGAGACAGAACCAAAACGAAATATTGTTAAAATAAATTTATTGACATATCAGAAGCAATATGATTTTAAGTTGAGTCACATTTTGTTTCATGTTCTTGGTGTGCGTTATCAATTTTTTTTTAAATCATCTCGTTATAAAATTGGACAGCAAATCAAACTGAAGCAGAACTTTTTGGAAATGAATAATAAGTATATGTTAAATGGATATCAATGAATCTTTATCGTTATATACAAGGTACTTTGTTTCTCACAGATAACTTTTTAAAAAATTTTAGTAGGCTTAAACCCATCGTTTGCGTATTAATGGTTTTTCCTTTATGAATTTTCTTTCGCTAATGTAGTTATCATTTCCATTTTATGTATTTTACATAATATATATTTATGTGTGATACGTGTTACGTTTATATTTAGTTTGTTCTGTTTTTAATTCTGTTTTCGAAATAATTTTAGATAACGTATGGAAACGTCCTTAAAAAGGGAAGAAACGTTTCGTGGACTTAAACTTACGTATGACATGTAACTTTTATTCTCTCGAAATAATTATTGTCAGGTTTCAATTTTCTACTGATTCAATATAAGTCAAACTTTCTTGAAACTATTAAGTTTTATATCTTATTTAGTACTCCTTACAGGTATAATTTGTATATTTTCTTATTGACTTAGTTTCTCATTGATTTAGTTCCACATCTTTGTACTTGAGTGATGTATTTCTTTTTTGTGTACAATATGTATGAAACCTTGACTTTTTTTACAAAGCGGAAGCGTAAATGTATCCATTAAAAGAATACCGAAGGTAATAGTGTAATTCTGAACAGATAATAATTCAACCATTCTGCAGAAGAAATAAAGTTTCTTAAATCTGTGACAAATCCAACCATTCCAAATGGTTAAAAATGTATTTTCATAATAAAAGTATAAAATACTTTATTGTTTATATTTCTTTTTGTATCAATCATTTTCACTATGTATAGCTTTGCAATTCCTAGTGTAGTAGTCATAATATCGTATTTTTAATATAAAATTGAAAATGTACATTTTTCACTGTATTCGTAGTATAGAGTTTTTACGCAATGTGATTTACACTGAACAAATACAATGCAGGTATAAAATTAATAAAAAAATTGTTACAGATGTTAAATACTTTATTATCTTGAACATATTCTTTCTAAAATAATTTTATTACTTTTGTCTATTGTTCAATAAATGTCCAGAAAAATTAACATCTCCTTATCAATAGTCTTTTAGTATTTGGTTTCTTGAACGTTAAAACAAATTTTTCTAGTAATATAGGTAGACTCAAGTTGACCATGGACGTTTGGTAAATTACACCATAATATATATAGAAAATTAAATAAAAAATGTCACTCCATTGAATTTAAAACCACATTTAAATAAAAACAGTTATTTAATTGCTCCAGAAATTAAAACTATTTCAAAAACCCCAAAAATACTAAGTCAACGTGAGAACACTTGGCATATGGCATCGTTTACCTCTTACCGAGTGTGGGTTTGTCTGTTGCGTCTCGGATTCTCGTGGTGAATAGCGATAAAGCGAGGACTTTAGAGTGGCAGTCCGCGGATTGCCTCTGCAAATGACTTAAGTGTTTTACCAGCTCTGCCAGAATATTGGAGCTGACAGCTGTGAATGTAGTAGAGGTGGACTACGTGATTCCACCTCTAATCTCCGGACAGACAAAATTCTACTGCTTGGGTGTGTGTTTGGAAACTCTGGACGTAGACTATCCACTCTCGAGAAACAATTCCATTTCTTGGTTCCACTTGGAGTACCAATCACCATCTATAACTTCGACTGGAACACTCCCCCAATTGCTCGTGAACGTAATAATTTTTGCCATTTTGTCTCTTGGCGGGAATAAATCAAGTATGGGGAAGCACGCAATCCCAGGTCTACCAATCCTCTCGCAACTCTTTGTTCTTACAGATTTATTACTTTCTGTGTTAATTGCATGGCTAGACCCAAATCTGAGCTCAGGTCAAAATATTACCAACGGTCTCTTGTTTTCTGCCCTTCCGGTTGATGGAACAAAAGAACTATTTTTCCATGTTACTAACACGATGCTAAAATAAATTAACAGTTCTTGAAAGATATAAACCGTCTACACTACCTATTTAAATCTGCTTAATTTCTAACACATTGAAGTAATATTCAATTCCAAAGTGACACGAGATCAAAAGTAATATCTAACTTTGATATTAAAATGAATAATGGATTCATTTGATTGTAAACGTCTTATGAAGACAGCTGAAAGCAATAGTTTCACCAAGCTCCTGATTCTTGCAACTCTATTATCAGAAAACTACACATTACATATAGGAATATTTTGAAACGGTTTACGAGCTCTTTCTGGGTTTTTTCAAAGTTCTCACATGCCGAGACACCTTTACCTATTTTAGGAGGTATATGTACTGGGGTCGAAGACCTTGGGCATAAGCCAAGAGTTGTCCTCTGATCCCATTGGACCAGCCAGTCGGCCAACCGCCTCCTAAAACTGGTGGATACACGAAGAAGGGAATGCTGCGACCCCATGCAAACTCGTCTCCCGTCATTCTGAAGGACATGAGAATAGTACCCAATGCCCGACCTACCTGATGCAGGTTTTCTAGGGTTTTCCTGCATCTCTTTAGGTGAAACACATGGTAAGATCCTTAATCTATAGTCCGTGGGCCCTAGTCAACCCTTGGCTACCTTGCTCTACCTTCCGCATCCCCCCTTTTCAATCAATTCCCTTCCTATGGTATTAAAGGGGAGTTTCCTGTTTCAGGATCCCTCATGTAGGCTATTTACCCCCCCCCCTTTCCCAAAAAGAAAAAAAAGGTTTACGAAGGTTTGCCACGGTGATATTGGTTTGGAGTAGTTACATGTTTATTGTTGTTTAGTTATTTATAGTTTAAGTAATCGTATCAATGTAATCACGAATAAAATTAAAATACTGTCACCAATGTGTTACAACTTCTTTGAAATCATTTTTCGCTTCCCTCAAATAACCAAGAAACATTACTTTTATCCCACGTAAAACTTTTATTATGAATAACGTCCTCATAAATGTTACTGTCCCTAAATAATAACTTAGAATTTCAAATTAACTTAAACTGAATTATCTGAGATGACCTCACATCCTTTTCTCTGTAATATTCTAAGACATTTGAAATATTTGAGACGTTATTCAAGATTTTATTAATACTGGATCTAAATGTCTGTTTTTAATACTAAGATATATTTAACGGCCTATTAGCAGACATTATTTTCAGTTCAAATTTAAAAGCACAATGTTTTTGCACGTATTTATACTCTCTGTTGTCTGATATGTTACTATGAAAGTGGAAGAGGAGATGTCTACAGCATCAGTCGGGCACAGTTTGAAGAGAGTAGAAAGATGTACGTAAGGTTGTGCTCTTAAATAAAAGTAATTTGTAATTGTGTAAAATGTTAATTGCTTGTATAAAATATATTTTAATATTTTCTATTGTACAGTTATTATCTAGAAGTATCACGATAACTGAGATGGGTGTTTGTATTTTGTAGGACTCTGTCGAGCCCTTCAACAAGGTTCTTGAGAAAGGAATCACTGCAGCCCTACCGAGGAGCTCTCAGAGACATGTAAGTCTGATCCATATGGAATATTTTCTATACCGTGTTCATCTACCATTAACTCAACTAATTTGTCGCAGTATATTCAATTATTAATAATTACCACGTACCAAATATTCATTATATTAATATGTAACTGTGTTTAATCTTAATATACACGTAAGTATTTGTAAATTGGTATCTGTAAATCTCAGAATATATTATGGCAACAATTTATGCAAATAGACTTTATGAATAGAATACAGAAAACACGTACACGTGAACAAAGGACATCGAACATTTTGCGCAAAGGAAATAATTGTTTCAATTCTGTAACTGTCGATGTAACCATAACAGCTTTGCAAAAGAACGTTTAAGACTAAACATATCATTCTCTACTTCTGAATAAATATAATGAGTGATTTTTATACTCTCTAATTTATATCCTGTCAAACGTTTGTCAATGTAAACACTAGTAAACAAATATTTTCTAGTTTCAATTTAATATACAAAACATTTGACAATAAATATAAATAAAAAGCCTTTTTCATAACGTTTGACAAAAACCAGACAGCCTGAATTGCTTTTTATATTGACGAGTTTGTGCTTTTGACCCAAACTGGAGAAATTATGGAAAACGTAGTTGTTCCACCTGTATAATATTAAATTAATGAGTAAAACACCGCTTTTCGTAACAATGAGGTCATCGCGATTTAAGACACTTCCCTAAGTTAAAACTAATGTAAAGTGGACAAAAAACAGAGTTTATAAAAAAGTGTCCTCCCTATGTATATTAGTTGTATCAAAAAATTAATAAATGAACATATTAAAAAAGACTAAATATTGTTTCCAAACAAATAAATGTATTAAGTAGTTAACACTATATTAGTAAACAGCGAGGTACGAAAAATAAGCTCCATATCCAAGTATACATGTAAAGGCATACTGAAATTCTCGTTTGAGATACGGCGGTACAACAGAATAGCGTTAGTTACTAGTACATAAATAAAGCACGTACAACATCCAAAATTAATTTTCTTTTTCTTTTCGACTATTGAAGTCACAATCGTCTATACAAATCAGAAGAGAAAGTTGGAGAGTCATAATTATATAATAGACTGTAAATTATAATTGCTAAGCTATTTATGCAGAAAAATTATCACCCCTTTCTGTAATAAATTTCTAAAACGCCAATTACTTATTCTTTTGACCTTTCTAAAACATGATCACGTCTACAATTGATCGTCAATTGACTAGCAACCAATACCAAAGTACTTCCAAGTAACTTCAACACGAATTTAGTTGAAAATTATTACGTTTAGTAGTTTTTAATTTATCAATATTAGCAGCATAATAGTTTTCCTAAATCGATTCCTTCATTTCGTTCATTAACAATTTTAGTTCTATTAATTTTTAATATATTTTTCTTTTATATGATCTTAGTACTTTTAAAAGAAAATAAAGTATTTTTTACATTATTTGAATACGCAAGAAATTACTTTAGGCTTTGGTTTAAGACTTGATCTGTTTTTACAAATTCTATTTTTCGTAAATGTGGACGTTTAAGCAATATCTCCCTGTTTAAAGTTTACACGAAGTGTATATGAAAATGTTTGAATTTAATTTTTTATTAGTAGTAGAATATTTCGATTATTGAAGTCATAACCATCTATAATAATTGGAAGTTAAATTAGCAATGACATTATCAAATTGCTATCTTTCTACGCTTCAAAAGTTGTATCAATATGATTAATAGGTTTAAACGTTATTTTAATCTGGTTTAGGATATTTTCTAAAATTACTTTTAGTAAATTTATACTATACGTTATTAATAAAAGTTAGGTATATTTTTCCTAATTATCATTTCGTATATGGTGCTTTCTAGTGTTTCATTACTATTACTATTATTATTTTGCAACACTTATCGGAATGAAAAACTTAAAATTATTATTAATTGAAATTAGATCAGGAAATTTATTACTAAAATATTTATAATTTTATTTTTATTAGTTTCTGATACAATATTTTTCAGTCAAAATTGAATAATTCATGCCATGGCTAATTTAACTTCCAATTATTATAGATGGTTATGACTTCAATAATCGAAATATTCTACAACTAGTAAAAAATTAAATTCAAGCATTTACATACACACTAGTAACCATTAACTTGAGAATTTTTGTATAATTATAAAATATATTATTTTGTGCCAGCATATATAATGTCGCATCTTTTGTTTTAATATGATTTAAAATTAAACTTTCATTGACGGAATAGTGGAAGGAAGTTTCAGATTCATATTTTTATATATTTATGTATTTTTAAATTTCACTAATAAATACGGGCACTTCGACAGATAAACCAGTACGGATAATAAAGTTTTGCCCGGTGGAATAATTGGATGAAATACGTATTCCCAACGGACAGAAAGTGCATTAGTCTCTTGAAATCTCTGATGCGTTGTTATGAATAATCCACATTGAGATATTCCGCCGGCTAGTACTTACTAGGGCAGTGCACCTATATACGAGCGATATGGAAACTCGATAATTTAACTAATCCCGTGGTCGAAGAGTGACTTCAAGTAAATAAAGAATGAAATGTATCAACGATTAATAATAATAGATGGCCAAATTTCAGTCGAGAATCGATACAGTACCCACATCTAGATCTTAAAACAATAGCTTTCCGCCAGTTAGCCATAACAATCTTTGAAATATAATTGCAGTAGCATCAGTTAAAACCCCACTAATAATATGCACTATTATCCGAAAAATAATTTCATTATGTTTACCTGTCAAGTCCCAGAGCACAAAAAATAATCTCACAGTTTACACCACACTAATTAAAACCAAAGATCGTAACAGCGTAGATATCTCCTAGGCCAGGTCTCAACCAAATAGAAGACAATAAAAAAAATGAAATTACAATATCTAAAAATTAGTTATATTCATAGACGTAAGTTTCATTCAGTAAATTGACATTTTCAAGAATTGGTATATAAGCCATATTAATAATTAAACTAACAATAACATTTACAGTTAGGGCACATTAAGGGAGTGATAAAAACATTCAACTATAATAGTAAACAAAACGTACATAACCTGTTTTTATCGTATCTTATCCTGCACATACCATTTCCAACGTTATTCCCTTTGTTGAGTATATTTTATTTTCCTGTTTGTATAAATTCCTTCCTTTACACCCATTTTTGTCCTATGTCGCTCTTAATTTATAGTTTCAGCAATGTCTTAACTGTGCTACATTAATATAAATTGTGACACCATCATTGTCAGATAAATTAAAATTATTTCCTTATCATCCAAGAAATGAATATATATTATATATTCTATTTCTACCGTTAATTGTAAGCTATAATTGCTAATAACTTGACCATATTTCCCAATTCAGTGACTTTTATAATGAAAAATATATATGACACATAATAGTTATGTGCTTTCTAAATCTCTCATCACAATATTTGCAAAGGGAGGCGACGATGGATTCTTCATTGGTGATAGACTAATTTGATGAAGAAATAACTGAAAACGAGGAATTAAGTATTTAATATAAAGGGGCAATAATTCCTTGAACAGAGACGTTGGTGTATTGATTAAATAAATGTCACCGCAACTTGAAACTAGCAGTAACCATAATTTTAGGTAGAGATGTGAATAAAGAGGCAACGAAAAGGAAAATAACAAGTAACGAGGCGATTCTTAATTCCGTGGTGGATTAAAGAAGGTTGAAACTATTTTTTTAGAGAACGGTGTGCCGGAAGGGAATGGTCTTAAAGGATTCTGAGATAAATACTCAACAGATGTAGAAACTGCACGAGTACATTCCAGCTGGTGGGTGTAGTGGGTAATCAGTCACGTGAAGTCGTTGTAGGATACTTTCTTAGTTACTTAACATTGTCCTGGTGAAACATTGAAGAAGAAATGGGAAAGGATCGCTTTCACGAAAATTATATGGCCTCAATTCCGCAAAAACGCAGAAATAAATTTTTGTAAGGAATAAGAAATCGTCCTGAATGACTCAGCAGTGGCACTTTATATAAATAATTCTATAGATATCAAATACCTTAGAGCCATCTATTGAGTTCCTTTACTTGTTACTAGAACAAAATATCTGTATCGGATATTTGCGTGAAGTTTGCGTAATAATTTGCAAGTGTGTCTGTTTGCCCCTTGTGAAGTTACCTAAGGCGCTTCTTGTGGAGCTACTTAAGGCGTGGCGTTCGATCTCCCCTTAAAGGAGCTGTTGGCTTCTTCCTGTCTTCCTGTTGGAACGGCTCTTCCAGCAAGCTCGTCAAAGGCAGAGGCAGACAGGTTCTCACATTCGTCAATGACTGAGCTATCAGACACGTACGATAATATTTTAATAATTATTTTAGCAACTTTATTCACAATAATTTACATTCACCTTGGTCTCAGCTATGCATATAAATGCATTCAGTTGAAACATAACTGTCTGTTACCTCACTCGGAAAATTAAACTTTCCCCAGACTCATATATATTTGATTGCGAGAGATAATGTACCAAGGTTCAAATTATTAATACTCTTTCAGCTTTATCTCGGTCAAAATGAAATATACCAAAAAAGGATTCTATTCAAGGTTTAGTTATTCTGAAACGTGGAATATCATTTTGGGAAATGTTTTATAACTCTCGGCTGTTGTAGAGAAATGATCTTCCAAATACGATCATGTACCTTAAATTTTACACAAGATGGCAACAACCACAAAGACAGGAAGGGCTAACAGACCTTTTAACGGTGATATGAAATTAGCAAAACATGTCATCCTTGGCGAATTGTAAGAATTAATTATTACAAAAAAATCACTTAAGGACGTTTATTCCACCACTTCATATCAGCTAATTCTTCCAACTTCATTTAGATTCCTGTGAACAGTTGAGCAGAGAATTGCAGCAGTGGCTGCCTTGAGACCGTTTTCCTTTCCTATTAAATTAACCTTCAAGGACCAACTTCCTATAGTTGCTTGGATGCCTCTTACTCAAGCCTCTTGAAACAGTTACCATGAAACCCCATGTTTTTGTAGCATCATTGAATTTTGCCCATTAACATTTATGGTCTTTGGTTCGCCATTCAAATAGTTATTAATTATAAATATAAATTAATATTAATTATGAGTATTGCTGTGTCGCTGTGATATATGTAATGGTATTAATTTACTTTTAAAGAATTAGAAGAACAATAAAATCAACATCGAGTCGCCCTTATCGAAAAACCCTATACCCTAGAACACTTGTAATCAACGAGAAGGAATTCATGAAACATGGCGCGTTTCAAATTTTATGTATGTTAAGTATTATTAATTAAGAGTACCTTGTTTCTGTGAAGGGTTAAATCTATTGTTAAATATTCTATTAGGAGGACGTTGACCAAGAGAAGGGATGTATTAATCGACCACGTTTTACGACATGAGGATCTCGTAAAATTATCATTAGAGTAAAGTGTGTGGGGTAATAACAGAGGAGGGAGGCTTAGGATGGAATACGCTAAGCAGATTAGAGAGGATAAGAGATGTAGTAGTTATGCGGATATGAAAATGCTTGCGGAAGATATGCTAACATGGAAGATTGCTTCAGACCAGTCTTAGGACTGAATACCACAATAACAATAAATATATATAATACGGCAGTTTGACCTTAACCTACACTCATATAACTGTGACTGAACTTTCTTGTACTGCGTTAGTAGAGATTTTTTTATTCATTTTACTCTAAAATTAATGTTTTGTTAGAAGGTTACTTTGTTACTTAAATTTATCATTTTCCTGTAATGTATATTCCTAAAATATGAACAGGCTAATATTCAAATTTTTACATAATGCGACTTCTTGGACTATAAACTTTTTATTTATATTTGAGTCTTTTATTTAAATATTTGAAGTAAGAAGTAATCGGTGGATTTACTGAAATACATAAATTTATAGCTTTCAGATAATAGAATATGCGAATAATTGTCATTACTTGTTTCTTTATTCTTTTCAATAATACTTACTGCGTAACAGAATGTAGTTTATAATATGCGATTCCTCGTGAATATGTTTCAACGACTGAGTAGGCAAACTAAGAGTTGGTATACAAGCAGGATCTTCCGAGTGGCTCCAAAACTGGAGTCAAATATCAGTTCCATTTAGGTCATCTGTTTCTGCTCTCTGCTCGGAGACTCATATTACCTTCTACCGCAAAGGTATTGGATTTCCAAATATATTGACATCCTCATATTGTTACAACTTCTTCGCTTGAAGATACAACTAAATATAAAACTGAGTAACTATGTCGTTTTTATTGCAGTTTATGCATATTGTATTTACTGCGTTGCAAGTCTTAAAAGTGCTCCTATTTCCAGTTAAAAGAATCTGAAATGTTCCTAAGTGCTTTAATAAATGTATAAGTAAATATTATTATTGTGTAACAAAAGAAGCAATTATTTCTGAATTAATCTATAAAGAATGTTATATTTATATAAAATTAATCTGGGAAGTTTTACGTTATTTATTTTTCGTAGTCAGTAAATATTTTTTTAAGAAATGAATATTATTTGCAAATACATAAAAGTTACACCGATAAATGTTTGAAGTGCAATATAATAAATAATGCTAAATATAAATAACTTTATGCATGTATTCAATAAATAGTGTTGTGAAACTGCCGTTTGAAACAATGGACAAAGTAGACAGTAAAAATGAGAAGTCTTCTATACTCAATATTAGTCTGCTAAAAATTTTAAATACAAATTTATAGGGAACCTATTTTCATCCATTATGTTACCAAATTACCAATTTATTTGAATAGATTGAAAAAAATAGAAAAATGCCACAAATGCCTGTTGTTGTTTTTTTTGGTGGGGGGGGGGTTACATTGAGGCGTGCTTCATCTAGAAGCTATGGAAAGAATCAAACTCTTATTCAATAATGAAGTGTAGTGGGGGAATAGTGGAATGACAAAGGCTGTTAGATTGGGAAGGGGTATTTTGAAGGAAGGTAAGGAAATCTGCTACTTGGAAACCATAATAACTAGGGATGGTAGAAGTATAGTAGACACTAAGAGTAGGATGGCACAAGTAAGGAAGGCTTTCGTAAAACTGAGAAATTTGTAAACGGTAGGCTAAAAATGTTTGTATGGAGTGTGGCGTTATATAGGTGCGAAACGTGGAAGGGTAGGAGTTACACAAAGGAAAAAAATAGAAGCCTTTCAAATGAGATATAGGAGAATGCTGAAAATCAGAAAGGTGGATAGAATCACTAACTAGGAAGTTCTAAGCAGAATAGGGGAAGAGCGAAAATATGGAGGACGTTGAACAAGAGAAGGGATAGATTAATAGGCCACGTTTTGAGACCCGAGGGTCTTGTAAAATTAGTATTAGAGGGAAGTTTTTTGGGTTAAAACAGAAGAGGGAGGCAAAAGATGGAATGTGCAACGCAATTATGGATAATGCGGGATGTGATAGTTATACCTAAATAAAAAGGCTTGTGCAAGATTACTTATTATGGTGGGTTCCTTGCATCAGACCAGTCTTAGGACTGAATATCACAACAACGTATTTCAATGTACTGTCTGAATTTAAACGGGTGTCATATTTTATAGTTCTCTGGGGTCTACTTGACGGAAAACTTTAAACGAATAATTTTTCACTATAATAATTTGAACGTCTTTCACCTGTCGTGTCGAAATAATGGACGAAACGTAGTATTTATTTTAATAAATTTATAATTGTAACCTTAATTTTTAAATCATTCTGAGCCTACCATATATTATAATAAATTATATTCGGCACTGATGTATTAGAAACAGAAACTAATTTCAGTAACACATATAATTCTTTAATTAATATGTCACGGAAAATTCCATGGATACTCGTATAGACTTAGTATGGACTCAGGAATAAAAAAAGATGAAAAATTTCCAGAGCTACAAATATTTCTACAGATGAACGAGTTTTTTAGACACCAGGTACGAATGAGAATTAAAATGTATACATAATTATTTTTGAAACGACACTATGTTTGTAAAACTATAAAGTTAATACTACTTATAAAATAAAATTATTTTAGTATTCTAATTGTTATTATTGTTTCAGAATTCTTACGGATATGCATCAGCTGTCAGAAATAGAGGTGGGAACTTTCAGCCACATGCGTCACTTAAGAACAATGTGAGTTGGTTATCAGTATGATGATGGTTTTGCAGTTTGTGTTAATTTTGCTTATAACATATATGGTATAAAACCAATTTTCGTATTAGTTCCTAATAATTATGGTATGAAGGAATGCGACCAAGAAATAGTTAGTAGGCAGGTATTATGCAGAAACAGATGGAAGAAACTTGGCCAGGGTAGCTCAGTGGCACAAAAATTGCGTACAACACAGCGGTTTCACCTTCTGTCGAATATTTTCCCTTGACGTATTCTTGTGTGACTATTAAAGGAAGAAGGGAAAGGTTACTGATTCCGTTGTTGCTTGGTCCACCAATTCCCAATGGATTAATTTAGTTTAATGGCGTGGTTACGAGTGGAAGAGTGAATAGGAAAGATAATAGGAACACTGAAATAGTTTGTATTCGACTCTATGGTCGCAGTAGAGCTT
Organism: Eucriotettix oculatus; assembly: GCA_034510155.1. NCBI lineage: Eukaryota > Metazoa > Arthropoda > Insecta > Orthoptera > Tetrigidae > Eucriotettix > Eucriotettix oculatus. The sequence goes on along the minus strand of JAEMUL010000019.1, from coordinate 4,610 downwards.
CCAGACAGTTGGATCAATGGTCGAACTTCAACTTCTGAGAAGTACAAGAAAATGTAGAAACAAAATGAAGATTTATTGAATAGAAGAAGAATACCGGGAATGCTTGTCAGCATCACAAGTGAGTCCAAGAAGTGTCTAGTAATGAGGCTACGTACGAAATTGTTGGCCACGTATCGTCCCCTCACATATTTAAGCTTTCATCTAGATTGCGAATATTCCAGTCAAGTTACCGCAATATTACACCATCTTACATCATAATTAAAATTCATGAGGTTTTTGAGCTTAGTTTCAGCAAATATGCGTTATTATTAAAGATGTTTCTGTTGAATAACTAATTATTGTTTCAATTAAAGAGCTTAATACCGTTAAAATTACCTTTATTTAATATCGTCACGTAATTTTTAATACATTATTTTATTTATAATGCTGGGTACTCTATTTTTGATTATATACGACTCTTTTCCATTATATATAAGCAATCACAAGATACAATTTTATATTTGTGACTTTCATATTTATAATTACGGTTTTATATTGAGTTTGATTAATTTATTTTCCTAGTTTTATTCATTGATGTATTTAATTAACGAATATTGCGTGTCCGGTTTGCTTTATATAGAGTTAATGGAACTAATACATGAAATCAAGTTTATTAAAACTTCGTAACTAATACTCGTGTGTTTCATTTTTTCTAACTTCTTTGAAACAAAGTTTTAACAGTTAATTTTTTTCTTAAATACTTATTATATGACACATTAACTCTCTTTTTGTTTTATTTCTATGATGTTATAAGCAGAATATAGTTAGTAATGTTAAAGATCATTTAAAATATAAATGTAACGTACATGCTTCTGGTTTATTAAGTCATTTAAGCAATTTAGTTTTCAAAATAAGTCCACTGAAACGTGTTAAAGGTTTGCATATGAAGTTATTTTGTTCAAAATATGTTTCAATTCCATTACATTTCTTATAGATGTTTTCTTATCATCCATTGGGTCTCACCATCCCAGTTGTAAAGACACTACCAAAAAGTGGGGTTACGTAACTCAATACTTTGACTTGCGAAGTAGCCACGTGATACTCAAGGGTCGAAACTATGTCGTGTATTTCTTACGGATATAACGACAGGATCTTGAATTGTACCAGCGGCTATTGCCCCTACTTCTCTATTCGGTTTTAAGCCAACAAACCCATCACACGATGTTTGATGGAAATAGTTCATGAGAAATGAAATAGTTTAAAAACTAGTTTAATGTTTTATGGTAAAGTGCTGTCTGTAACAACTATGCTACGTAAGTTATGCAGTGACTTTTATATTATCCCATTTCATTCTATTGTTAATAGAATAGGAAAGTAATTGAAAAAGGGGATGTGGAATGTAGAGCAAAGTAGCCAAAGGTTGATTATGGTCCTTGGGCTATAGTCTAAGGAAACCCCTAGTAAACATGCATCTTGGGTTTTCCTTGCATCTCTTTTAGGTGCATCACCGCGTAGGATCCTTAAACTATACGTCCGGGCCTCTATTCACCCCTTTCACACTCCCCTTTTCAAATCCCTACCTATGCTATTAAAGGAGTGTTTCATGATCAATCTCATGTAGACTGTTAGTCCCACAAATTTTTAATGTTATTAATATTATTATTATTAATGTATTATTTACCATTAATAGTAATCTTCCTATCAATTTGGCATCACTGATAAAAAATAGTAGGGTGTTCCACTAGTGGCATTTCTACGCTTTTTGCTATATCTCTATTGTTATTACTCCTCTTCATATAATTCCTTAAAACGCAATAAAATTATTTTCAGTCCAATTCGATAACAGAAACCAATTCACTTAAACAGTTTTCTAAATGTATCGTTAGTTTCAAATTTTAAAGTATTATTGATCCTTCTATAGGCGTGTATATATTTTCGACGCCTTTTACTTCCCGCTTTATTTAACTTAAATTTTAAATGCGATTCCAGCCCCCCCCCCTACGAAAGGATAATTTTAACAATCTGTCATTGGCGGAGAATAGTGCACGGTGCCAAAATAAATTTAATTACACCCAATACGTTCGGTGGACTGGACATAATTTCAGTGAGCGTGATGAATTGGCTTTGAACAGGAGGTTCCGCATCGGCCAAATTCGAATGCCAATTATTAAGGTAACACGAAAATTTATCAAACTGATAGAATATTATTTGCTGACTTATTTGCCGACTTTTATTTATTGTAAAATTATATTCAGAAAACTATGTTTGAATTTATGATGTAAAAATTTAGTAATTATATCAGTAATGTCCGCAAGTCCTTTAATGACATTTTCACCGTATCCTTCTTAAAGAGTTACACAACGTGGACTCATGTCTATTATTCTTCAGCTGCCCACTCATTCCACTCGAATACATGGAAACAAACAAACCTTAAAATTAATTTTAACGTCGATCCACTATAATGTTAACTCAGACTTTCAGAAAGAAACGGAAGAAGCGTAGTATCGGTGACAATCCTTTACTTTAAGAATGGTTCACACTTTTCAAGTAATTTGAATGGAGTAACTTGAATTCAAGTTAATTTTCCTACATTTTGATTCATGTTTATATTTGACACTTAAGACAATTTTGTCTCAAGTTGAAGAAATGCCTTAGAACGCGGTGAAATAAAACTTCATAATTTATTTATAAAATTATCATTATTTTCAATAAAAATTAAAAGAAGACATAAGCGTTCGTTAAGAATTGGAAAAGTTTTTTCCCATGTGCATCTGATATCGTATTAAACGAAATGACTTCATCAGAATGTACGCCAGTCATTTTTAATATTTACACAGTTTTAAAGGTACGATCCATTAAAATTCAACATGGGTATGAGGATTAAAAAATTATCACATGGATAATCAATTAACCAATGTACAAGCAAAATTAAATAAATATCAAACATTGTTTTTTCTTTTGTCAGGCAACTTGCAAGATCCATGAAAACTGACACTCGGCACTTTTAAGCCCATGAATTATAAGATTTTTTAATAATAATTCCTTACTTATTTGGCTTTAATTTTGTCTTTAAAGTCTTTTTTTAATCTTAGTAATTCTTCTTTCTAAGTTTTCGATGTAATTATTTTCAATTTCTCTATATATGGTTTTATCGTTAAACAGATTATTTCATTGAAGTTCATAATCCTCCTCATAGGAAATGATTTACTTAAATTTTTTCAGTCTTAATATCTATTAGTATATAAAAATGTCTTATAATATATCCAGTCGCCACATTTTTATAGTTTCTGTCAAATTGAGCGTTCTTAAAGATGTTCGTACACACTCTTTTAGAGCTTCTTCTATCACACTTGCAGCCAAAGATTCGGCATATTTTAACGTACAAGGATCAATCTTATTATTTGTAGGATTTATACCAAAATTTAGATTATTGTCTAGTTCAGACATCACGAGAGGAATTTCATTTCCTTGACCATTTCTCATTGGCTTATTTGTTTCAGATACCGGATTTTTGATTGCTTCTAAGCTAGTGGTCACTTCTGGTTTAGTTGTACGATTTTCATGATTTAATTCTTTATGTTCTATCTCCTCAATACTGGAGTTTTCGCTTAAAACAGTGCTGTTGCTATCTGAACTTTCATCAGTACACATGTTTGAAGTTGTTAATTCTGTGCTATCACAATTATCTTTTTCATCAAGCTCTTTAGAGTTCTCCATTTCAGAAGGAATTAGCACATCATCTCTACAGATTTCTTGACAGTCTACAGATTCATCTTCTGAATAATTTATATTATTTGTATACAGTGGGCTAGTAATTGTGCATTTAGCATCAGTGGTAACTTTTATATCTTCAGACAGTCTGTCACAAATTTCAGGTTGTCCATTATTTAGTTCTCCGTTAGTTTTTTTCTGTACAGTTTTCATTTTCAATAATTTGTTGTAAATGCACTCTCTTCTCTATCGATATCAAATTTTCATCGCAAGTATGTGAATCTACATGACATTCTTTGGCCAACGTAGTAACTTTATTAGAGTTTAATATTTCAACATCCAATGCTGAAGGACCATGTCCATTTACTAAATTGCTTTGGGGACATTCATTTAATGTAGGGCTATGCTGCGCAGAGGTGGAATTGATGCTTTCAGAGCTGATTTTTGAGTCTGACTCAGTGTCTTGCGAAGTTCAACCGTCTTGTTCAAAATATTTTCTGCATCTCTTTCACCGGAGCTCGATTCTTCAGATGCATCATCTCCTAGTCCTTGATTTCGTCTCCTCTTCCTTTTCTTCTTTCGCCTCTTCACACTAGAAACGTCCATTGGAGGTGGTTGTGCATGGCTATCTTGTATTGTAACACCTGAGTTTGTCTCTTCAAATAACCCAAGTACAGGAGCGGACGTTCAAAGCTTTCTTCAAAACATTAAAGGATCTTTGTTGTTCTTCGTTCCACAGGAATTTAGTGTCTCTCTTTAAGAAGGTCTTGGAGCGGGCGAGCCTTGATGCAAAAGTCCTTTATAAATCTCCTGAAGTACGAACAGAGTCCAAGAAAACTCTTGACGTCACGGGTCTTCCGAGGGATGGGAAAATTTGTGACTGCTCTAATCTTGTCCGGATCTGGACGAATCCCGTTACC